>CM050404.1:133681119-133931119 GCA_027580255.1 Therioaphis trifolii
TAATTAATCAATAAATTAACTAATATTATGCTGTATTGATATTTGATGTGTTATAAGTTGTGGCTAGTTCAAGTAGTTCAACACTAAAATTCAGAAGTTTTGTTGTTCATTTTTCACCTCAAATATTTCATTATGCAATGTATCATTAAGAGAATCTTTTACAATTAAATAATTTTTTAGAATAAAAAAAAATACTTATTGTTAATTTAGAGTAAAGTGCTACTTTCGAATCATTTTTAAAGATAAAAATAATTTAAATTAGATAGGTTCAGTATTAAAATTTTAGTTTAATTTTAGATTTAAATATATTTAAGGTGATAAGAATTTTAATATTATAAGTTATAACTAATACTATACCGTCATATTCATTACATTGTCTAAATGTTTTTACAATAACATTTTTATATAACCTATAAAGTGACGATATTCAAAAAGATGTTTATATTTTACACCGTACCTACTTTAAATGTGTTATTATTATTTTATATTCTTTTATATTTTTTAATCACTATCGTTAATAGTTGAAATTTTGAAAGTAATACAATTTAAAACAACAATAGTTTTCTTCGATAATCATGATGAACTATGGCCAAAAAAGACTGTAAAAGTTGTTATAAGTTGTTCTATAATACATATAGATAGAAGATCTTATTCAAATTATTTTTATTTTTCATAAAATTAACTAAAAACTTAATTTTAATTGTAATATTTATATGCAGGTATTGTTTATTTTGTTAATTGTAGTTTTTTTCAGCAAAAAGTTTTTATTTTACAAAGTTTTATAAAAAATGCATCGAAAATATTTATATCTTATTGTCTTTAGCCGTTTTCTCTACTTTGATATTTCTTTTTTTGTGATAATAGCTACATTGTACTGCAATTCACGGTTCTCGTATCTTTTTACTGCAGCCCTTTAAATTTTTCTAAATTTTTAAAATCACATGGTAATAAAGTTATAACTTACGAGCCTCTGAAATAAATATCAAAGTTATAAAATGTTCTGCCTGAAAAATGATATCCAATTTCGGTAACTCTTACGTATTTTGTGAGCAGTAATTTTCACTCGTAAAATTTCGAAAAACAAATGTTGCTCCCGATCAACTGACAAATATTTAAATGTTCTTTTCAAAATAGGTATCAACATCTAATATAAAAAAACATCAAACCTTAAAAATTACACTTAATACTTGTACATACTTTTAAAATATTACATTTTTTTAAAAATGTAAAGCATTTATTATTTATATTTTTAGGTACAATCGTTATTTTAATTTGTTTTATGTTTTAGTTTGAAATCATTTGTTGTTCACTTAAACTAAAATTATTACTTCAATATTAATACAATTATTACAATTACGTATTTTTTTATTTTTAATGTGGTGGCCTTCGATGACGAATTTGAAAAAATATGACCTATATGTAGCTTAAATGGCTGCCACTGATGCACAGCATTATAAATAAAAAGGTTTATAATGGATCACTTTATTAATTTTATAAAAAACATAAAATTCGTTATTGGTACAGAGATAAATTAACTCATAATTAACAGCTTCACTATTGCAGGTCATTCCAAAAATATTTCGTTAAACAAAAATTAAAATAAGCAGAAGTTTATTACAAAAAAATGTTTACCGTATATGTTAAATTAGTTAATAAAAAATAACCGTAATTTAAATATTTCATAAATACTGCAGTAGATTTTTATAATCCAATAATACATAATGTATAGGTTACATACAGTAACAATTGTTTGGGAAAATTGATTATTATTTTAGTATCATCTTGATTACTGAGCATTAATTTATACAATAATTGTTTGTCTGTTATACATCAGTACATCACAATATAGGTTTAGTTATTATACATTTTCATACATTGGAAATAAGGTAGTGAAATTGTCAATCAGCGAATGCAATGAGTTTAAAATAGGTAGTCATGGAACCCCATTAATTTTATCGGATTATGTTATGTTAATATTTAAATTTTTAGGAGTTTTTAACATCTCTGGTAAATTAATTACTTTACTACATCATTAAGCCTTAAAAAATATCAAAAACAATTCCGTCGAAGTTTGTTACCGCTCCGCTACATGTATAAATACAAATTATTGAAGCCGGATATTTTTTTTTATGATTTTCGATGATATCAATATTATGTCATTAAAATTTACGAACGATTTATGGTTGAATGACGCATAGAAAAACAGTTTCACGCTGTCCCATGGAACGAATGCGGTGGAAAATATGATAGTTTGTCGTTATGATATATAATAGCCAGTCGAGTGCAGTATCAATAAACGA
The DNA here is from genome assembly GCA_027580255.1 of Therioaphis trifolii. Lineage (NCBI taxonomy): Eukaryota > Metazoa > Arthropoda > Insecta > Hemiptera > Aphididae > Therioaphis > Therioaphis trifolii. The sequence goes on from CM050404.1 coordinate 133,683,420, forward strand.
ATGACATTCATGCGGGGCAGCCGGGGGACGGGTAATTTTTACGATAAATTTGAAAAGACACACGACATAAATTATCCCGTACAAAATAATTATCTATCTACGATTAAAATACAGACACACTCGCGCACACATCCGCAAGCACACATGCGTATGTGTACGCGTATAACATCAAAATCGTATACATTATTTTAGTTCCGAGAGAAAGATTTTAATAGTAAAATAATGGAAATATGTTTTTCGTAACGTACAGCAGCATGTTGTGCAGCAGCTGTCACACATGGTTTTTAGAAAAAAAAAAAGAAACAAAAACCCGCGATAGTAATGATTTTATTTTTTTTGTATTTTTATTTTTTCACGCGCACTCGCAGGACACGATTACAAGTGTCGGGCTGGTTTTCGTTCAGATAAAAACGACATCGATAACACGTACCGCAATAACGATATTAACATCACATCGCGCGTCCGCCACCCGTCGGATATCTGTGCACAAACACGTTATAATATTGTGTGTGTGTGTGTGTGTGTGTGTGTGTGTGTGTGTGTGTGTGTGTGTGTGTGTGTGTGTGTGTGCGTGTGTGTGCGAGTAAAGTATCAATCTATAAACACACTCGGAGCGCGTGTAACTCGTACAGTATACATAGTATCTCGCGCGATATAATTTAATAAAAACGACGGCGCGCAACGCCCCCGCGATTCCGTACGCTCTCTTACTGTTTTTAATCTGCGAAACATGTTTATTTATTTTTTATACTTTGTTTTGTTTGTTTGTTTTTTTTTCCACCCGGACATCCGTGCGCGCGTCGTCCGACGTGGCGCTGTTGCCTCCCTCCCCCCACGCGCGTATCGTCGCGACGATAAGTTGACGGGAAACAAATGCTCCGAAAACGCCTCTTTCCGCGTTGAAGTTTCCGATTAGATTCCACCACGTCGGCGTCGGCGGCGACGACGGTTATCTAGTCGGCGCGTGACTCACCGACCGGTACGGTCAAAACACCATACCGCCGCACCGCCGTAACCATGCGACCACATCGAAAAATAAATTATATAAAAAATAAAAAAAAAACACAAAAATAATAATCGTACCTAATAATAAAAATAACAGTAACGATAAAATATATTTACATGCGAAAACGCCGCCGACGCCGCCGAAATCGTTTGACGTTAGGAAACGAGGACGCGCGCGTTTTCTCTCTACACACACACACGCGCGTGCGCGCGTGCACATTACAGCTGTCTCTCTTTTATGGTTAGCGTCGGTCACGTTATTATTATTATTATTATTATTATTATTATTATTATTGTTATTATGCGTTGTACGTGTCAGGCATACGCGATGTACCTACGGTTTTTTTGATACCTCGCGCTACGACTAGAATTTTTTTTCCTTTTTCTCTGGTAATAACAATATTTTCCGACCGGAGAAATTTTTGACCGCAAACGCGGCCGCCGTCGTCGTCGTCGTCGTCGGTGGACCCGCGTGCTGTCCGTCCGCCCGAAAAAAAAAAAACAAAAAACAAAAAACACCGATCCCGCGCGCCGAACCGACGACTAGTGTGTGGTATAATAATAACAGGCACGTCTACGTGTACGACGACGAAAAGTATTATTTATTTTTATTACGCGCGTACATGACGCCGACACGAATATTTATGTCCCTCGTTTTACACCTGTAATTTATATAATACGGTGTGCCGCGGGTACACTAGCGCGCGCGCGCGCGTCGTATTATAGTCGTCGTTATTATTATTATTATTATTATGTACCCCCGAAAAGAGGACCGAGAAATAGTCAAAATGATATTCTCGTTCGTTCTCTGCCTTCCATCTCCACTCCTCCGGTCGTCCGCGAGTCGTTTGTGTGCGCATAATATTTTTTTATGTACCCGAGAAATCACACGAAAAGCGTACCTACGTCTCGTCGTCGTCGTCGTCGCGACGCGACTTAATGGATTATTATTTTTTTTTTTTCCTCTTATTTATTATTATTATCGTTGTTATTTTTTCATTCCAACGTCCACCCGATTCGCCCGTGCGCTATAATAACGTTATACCTATTATGCGCGTGATCACGAAATTTATGACCGCCCGTTCGTTCGATGGCGACGGCGGCGCGTACACATCCTATATCATAGGTACGCTCGGGACAGGCAACAACATCGCCGCCGCCGCCGTCACCGACGACTTTAATATTGTAATTTGTAACTTGATCACCGCCGCGGTACCATCAATTAAATATTTTACGTCCCGTCCTTAAAAATTAATTTCGTGTGGGTATATGCATAATTTTTGTTTTTTTTTTTTTCAAACGTTTAAAATTGTATTTCAGTAATATTTATTATAAAACCACGTGATGATATCATTTCAAATTTTGTACGTTTTAACGGTTGTTTGTGTAAAAGTTTTCGATTTTATTTTGCCTTTATTACGATTACAGTGATATCGAAGTTATGTTAAACATAATTTTTCCAAATTTAAATACAAAACAATGTGATACTTAAAGTACACGACAAATGATGAAAAAATATTTACGGAAAAAAAAGTTCCATGGTAATTCGTTCGACAACGATTTCTTCTAAGTGCCCACATAAAAAATAATGCAGAGAAAATCATTTCAAAATTTATGGAACGTTGTGTTGAGATTTGATCAACACGATTGAATAGAGTATTTCTTACGCACATATGAAAATCAATTAAAGCATTGTTTTGAAAGTTTTACATGAATTCATAGAAACAAAAATATATATTCATCAGCTATTTCAAAAATATTAGTTTATTATCACAAAATAATTGCCAAAACCAATTATAAGGTAAATTATTTATATTTTTTTGATTGATTACATTTTTTATAAATTTTTACGTTTCCATCATAGTATCACTTAGGCTACTATACTTCTATCACTATACTTTTTATATTATTTATAATTTTGGACACTGAAATTTCGTCGAGCTCGTCCGTAAATTGTGTGTAAAGACTTTTAACTCGTGTGATGTTTAGGTGTGATTATTAAAAACCGCTGCAACGAGTTAGTATACAGCGATTGTTTATTAATAACCGGTTATATTAAAAGTCCAGCGTCGTTAATTATTCATAATGCTCGTTTTTTTTCCCCGTTGGTAGATACTTAAATATTTATTCGACAGAAAATAAATGTGCTGATCATGTCCCGATAAAAAGAATAAACGCAGTGCATTACAAATATAAGGTCGATCCACCGACGATTACTCGCGTGTTAATAATAAAATAATAAAGGCCAAGGGCGATCAAACAAAGGGGGTGAGCAGAATGTATCCCCCATGAAATTTTTTTTAATATTTAAAATTTAAAAAAAAATTATGTTTATACTCTATAGTAAATAGAAAAAATGTACGTTAATTTTTTTTTGTAATCGGTATACTGTGTGTATGTTCTATGTAAAAAATTACAATAAAACTAATGGAGTATTTAATAAACTATATATTTATTATATTAATTTGTAAGCAATACAATTATTAACAATAATAATGTTTAAGTTGCTCTCTATTTATTTAGTTTATACTAATTATGGGTTATGTTATAGTAATATTTATTTGTAGATATGAATTCTCACATTTCAACTAAGTGTATTGTCAAGATAAATTAATTTTTGTATTGGCTCTATTATAATATCAGTTGAAACGTAAAATATTAAAAATATATGAATGTTTGTGTGTTCGCGTTCAAAAACATGTGTTGGGTACTGTTTTTCCAGCAAAAGATATAACATTAGAATTTTATCAGTGTGGTTGTATGATGTAGAATACACGAATTTGAATTTTTTTAATTTAAAATCTAAAAAATAAATATGAAATCAAAAAAAATAAATTATTTTCAATTATTTTCATTTATTTGGTGTTTTTAGTTTTTTACGTGCATACTGTGTGAAATAGGCAATGGTTATATTTATTTTTGCGAGCCATCCTGTAGCTTCTCCATTTTGCTATTCCAAACTTAAAAATTATTTTTACTTACATCTGTTATATTATTGTTAAAAAATAAAAGTATAGTTATTAATGTATTTCTTTCTAATATCCCCTATCAAAATATTAAATTAAAACTTGTAAATACATTAGGTAGTTTTCATTTTAGAGAACCAAAAAAACTAAAAAATTTAAAAAGTTTATGAGAATATTTACGTGGGTTAAAAAAAAGTTTTTTTCATAAAAAGGTATTATTCTATGAGTGTTTCGAATTACACGTGAAAAACAAAATCACATTTACACAGAGCTAAACACCAATTATTGTCGAATCTTTACACTATAACCCATACGAAAAATCATTTGACCGGCCGCAACAGATAAAGTCCCTGTATTACTTACCGAGATAGTTGGATTTTATAGCTTAAGATAACATTTCTCCTGATGCACGTAATACACACTAACATACATCGATACGTCTGGATCGAGTAAGCCATTAATACTCAGCAAGCTCACTACACAGTACACAATCGTATCGATTCCGCGTAAAGCCAACGCAGCAACAACTGCGTCGTTCACCTGTAGTTAGTACCAAACTTATCGTCCGGATACATAGAATCTCTCCAAATCATAAGTCTTCGATTAACTCCTGATAGTTTTTAAAAGCAGTTGTCGGTTCGTTACGTAATTATTTCCTTCGATTGAACTGCTAATACTTGTACAAGCCCTAGAACCGCTATCGTGCGTTACAATGCAGGTACGTACAGCTTTGTACACTATACGAGCCGCTATTAATATGATTTTTGCACGGGAATAAAAAAAAAAAAATAATAACAATAATTAAGACGGATGTAATTAATACAATTTTACATGCATCTTGCATAATGATTGTGTCGCGTGCGTTGTATTCTACTCGTGGAATTATAATTACTCTCAGGTCCATATAAATTATAATTCTTATCAAATAATATACATTTAGCATGAAAAACAAAATATATTATTGCGAAATTTACATTGACTAATTTAACACGGGCCAAAGTCTAGACATCAAAGTATTTAGAATATTCATAAAAAATCGCTTTAACGGTGTAAAAATGTATATTAGCCGACATTTTCACTAATAAAAAAAATTTGAATAATTTAAATATTTATGTGTCTTCGTGGAAAATGTATAGGTGGTAGAAAACGTATCAGATATCAAACCATCAATTACAAATAAATTGAATTGAAAAATCCACAAGAGTTAGAGTATAAATATATATTTCATCACATCGCTTAGTACCTAAAATTTTATATTTATATTTAATCAAAAGTTGAAGTTACTTAATGACAAAAAAATTAAAGTATTTACTGTCAGTATTTTGTAAAAAATATAATGATAATAATAATAACATATAATAAGCGCAAATTTTTACAAGAAAATACATTACGTTGATGGCAAACATGAAAGATATAGTTATGAATTATAAACGCCATTAATTGCTAACTACATAATGAAGACTTTTGAAGACTTTTTTTGAACAAATTTTAAATAAAAATTGCCAGAAATTATTCATATACTTCTGGAATAATCAACCCATTTAGTAAGAAAATCCATAATTTTATACGATACAAAGTGATTGTCTGTATAGAAAAAGTCAAACGTAAATTTATATATATATATATATGTTACGCCGAATTTGTGAAATTGCCGATTTCATGAAATAAGCAACGCCCTTGCCAAATTCATGAACTCGGCAATTTAGAGAGCATAAAACTGCCGATTGCGTGAAATCGGCAACCTCGAAAAATAAACTAGATTAATGAATTACGAAAAATAAAATAGAGTAAATAATGAAATTTAAAGAGGAAGATAAAATAAGCCGTACAACGACTCCTCCAGCACATTTTTTTTTTTTTTATTTCTCTGCACACCTTTCACAACTCGCAATGTAAGCTTTCACAGCAGCCATTGGAATATTTGAGTAGTGCTCCATAATTTTTTTAATGAGTTTTTGTTTCCTCTTTATGTCCACTGGCCACATGCATATCACGAAAGATATCTTTGAAATTCTCGAATATCGCCATTATGCCCTGATCGCGTTTCCGCCGTACTCTTCGAACGCGGATAATAAACGATTATAAACGAAAAATAATTTTGCCCATCACTATATATATTTATATGTTTTTACTCTAGAAAAGATATAAAAACGAATTTTTCAAACGAACAAAAAACGAAACTTTAAATTGATAATTGATATTGATCGCGGTGAATTGGTCAAGATCAGTAATTATTAATGTAAGTAAATACAGTGAAACCTCCCTTAACAGACACCTCTAAATAGCGGACACCTCCAAATAGCGGTCGTTTCTATTGGAACGAGGAAATATTCACCTCTTTAATTTTTCCCTCTGAATAACGGACAACTCTAAACAACGGACAATATTTCGGCGACCGAGAGTGTCCAGTATTCAGAGGTTCCACTGTATTTACTGTTACAATATAAAGGATTATTATATGAATTACCTGACCCTTACTCGGAAATAACATCAAATCGGAATGGCATCACGATCACTTCCGGTAGTTATAAGGGTGTACGTACCCATATTGTATCTTAACTCGCGGCGCGACCCTTTCAGTAAAGATTTCACGCAATCAATATATTATAATATCCGCGATATCGATAACCGCGCAGCGTGCACTTTATTAAAATGGATCGCAACGGGGTTGGTTTAACGTTTTCATTTTTTTTCTTCCCCGTAAACCGTTGAAAATAATAACATAATGGTGGAAGCAAGACGATGCGCTATTGTTCCGCGTGTGCACTCGGCGACGGCGAAGACTTTGGAAAATGTAAGATTCTCTAACTCGTAAAAAAGATAAGGATTAGGTAGGTACTCGGGTGTGCGCGCGCTAGTATTCCCCTGTGGATTATTTACGACGTAAAGACTGAAAACGTACGAGAGATACCGCAATATTGCGTTAGCTGCCGTTTTAAAATATTGTAATATATATATACAACGTCTAGGTACCTATATACGTATACGTACGGAGCGACGCGACATAAGATATATACGTGTAAATTATCATTTCGATCGGATTTTCTTCGTGTAAAAAAAAAGCAAACAAACAAAAATCGTCGACTCGTGATGTCACGACGACGGAGTACAAAACGTACGTCTAACATACGAGAGTATTTCTCATATAAAGACATTTTTTATGTATTCACCCGAAAGACAAATTTTAGATTTTGGTGTGCAATTTATTTCGTGTCAATTGTCGATATACGTATACCGTTTTCTGACTGCATTAATAGTATTATATATGTTTTTTTTATAATTGGTCTTTTACGTTTATTGCACAGAAAAAACACAAAGAAAAGGATAGGTATGTGAAATATTATATTATTATACGAAAAAACATTTTAAAAACGGTGGAATAATAATTTAAAACTAAAATATGTATTATAAAAGTAAAAAAAAAAACATATTCTAACACACGAGCCAATCCAGCCTGTACTGTTGGTCATTAGTGAGTTTATTTTCGATTGAAACATGATAATTATTATTAAAACGTATGGGGATTAAATAAATGTTTTCTCATTTCTTCAAACATGTGATTTTCAGATTATTCTTAAATATATTCATAACATTAGATTAAAAAAAAAAAAAAAAAAAAAATGTTTAAATATATAAATATTTCGAAATTAAGAACAATGTTTGCTACATCTGGGCCATATTATGTATTTATACATATTTGCTTTAACTTCAAAATGAATCCTCAAAACTTTTATTTATTTATATATATCATAAACGGGTAGGCATCTTTTAGTAATCACAGTACAGTAAGTATAATTTCAATATGACAAATATAAAAATTAACAATAATTAAGGTAATAATAATAATAATAATAGTAATATATGAATACAATAAAATAGTGATATTTCCCCTACAGTTTTAGGCAACTAATTATTAATACCGCATTATCTGCAACAAAATATAATATTATGTTGTATGCAAACACATAGTATTGAAAAATGTAATGTAGGATACATTTTGGACATTTTATATTGTTAATTTTTGTTTTAAATTGTTGAGGATACATGTTATCGCAATTAAATTATTAAATTATTATTTCTTTGAATGCGGTTTCAAAATTTCATGCTCGTATTAATGATTTTATAAATGTATTAGAATTCTCATTTTCACACAACCATTAATGGTTAGGCTAACCAATTGGTTTGGAAGTGACCGACTCTTTATATTATTTTTCTATTATACAATATATACAGTATTGTAGTTGGAGTTCAATTCAATAAATAAAAAATAATAAATAAATAAAAATAAGACTTGACGCATTTAAATTTATTTCTATGAACACATCATCATCAGACCGCAGATACGATATAGTTTTCGTGACGACGTATAGTTGTAGGTTCACCTATTATACGTCATGAATAACATATATTTTATATAGTCTACAGTGGTACACGGACGGCCCGTCGGAAAACGCCGGTCATAGCGTTTTAAGTTTTCAAACTATATACGCAGTCCTCTGAAGTCACGCGTTCGAGTGGAGATACGGGCTGAAGGCGCCCGCAGCCGCTGTCGTTAAAATATTAAAATATATATTGTATGTTATATTATTATCGTCTAGTTCGAAACTTTGCGAACAACCACGTGGCAACTTGCAGTCAAACGTTTCCCTATCGGAACGCCGCGCGACAGGACCGCCAACGATATATGCGGCGCGCGTACATGAATTGCGAAATAGAAAATCCTCCGGATAATAATCTGTAGACCGTGTATTATAACGCGCCGTGCAGTGATTTTTGTGTTTTTTATTCGACCAAACTGCACATCCTGCTACAAGTCGAGGAACGCCCGAGGTATAGAATCGTTGTCGCCTTTGCAACGTTTCTAACGATCAAATCATTTCGAATGTGCCTTCAAATTCCACGATCATTCTCATTGGCTCTTGGCTCTAGTATTTGAAAATTTATCCGTACGATACACAAAGTCTGATAAACTTTATAAGATTGTTGAAATAATCGGAAAAACTGCGAGAACTTAAAATACCGTATATTTACCCTTTATGAGTAGAGCAAACAATTATATTCTATTCACACGAATGAGAGAAGATGATGCGAATAACTATGCAGCCGATATTGGAATATTTCAGTGAGAATTTTATTCTTAAAAAGTTTTTTTTTTTTATTTTCTTCTAATTATAATAAGTTTTTTTATTAATTTGATTATTAATCATCAATATATGTCGACGAAATTAACTATCCATTATGCGTTGAAAATAACGTATCTATATCGTGAAAATGAGACTGTTTTAGTTCCACTGTTTAAACGATATATTTTTGACGTTCAGATAATGCAGACACGTTCGATGAACTTTCCGGTTTCCTAAATAAACTATTTCAAGCAATGATTTTGTGTGATGCAAGGACGCGTAAGTTGCTACTCTAACTTTAAATACATTTCTGAAAAAAATCTTAACTAACGATTTAAAAAATCGTTAATATCGTTATTTTAGTATGTATGTGAGATAATTTCAAATTTGTAAGTCTTAACATTGAAAGTTACATATTTTATTAGACGGAAATGTTCAAAACGTGAAGCATTTTCAAAGCTCTATACTGTTTTCAACAATGGTCAATTTTTTTTATTAAAACTTTTGTTAAGTTCATAATAAGGTCATAATTGGTATGTGGTGAAAAATGCCCTCTTATAGTTCTTATGTAAAGCGATATTTCATCTATAAAGAGACTATAGACTCTTGTGTTTTGGACGAATACTTTTTACACCCAAATAAGTAGACATAGAAAAAATAGAGGAAGAAAAATAAAGATTATTTTAAAACCGATGGATACTTCGCATCGCTCAGAATCTATAAAACACCCAGAAAATGTAACTCAGATAAAGCGCCACTTTTTGTAACGAGCTAAGTTGTGCGTTTTGCTAGAGATATTAAGCAATTTGCATTTACCATATAATTAGTATATAAAGTATATTAGTATTATTTTACAAATGTAATTATAATAACAGTATTTAAAATTATATAAATTGGTATTCGTTTTATACAACAATACACCAAGCTTTTTATATTCAAACCATCGGATTACAAGATTAAGAACAAATTACAACGTTAATTATTTCCTTCGTAATTATAGTACCAACCTAGTTTAGTAGAATGAAAAAAAAAACAAAACACAGTTTGAATAAATTTACGATTAGATTTAAGATAAACGCGTTCTAATGGAGTATAATAGCATAATATACTGCACAGTCTATTATGCAATGTCGAAATTCGTTGTTGTTTATTTAATTATTATTGATTCGATTCGTAATAGTTTCTTAATGACTATTTGAAGTACTCGGAGTACACTTACAGATCTCCCGAGAGGACAAAATAAACATGTCTGCATAACCTATTTAATTAAATATCGTAGACAGAACACGCCTAGATTTATAATGACTGTGAACTATTTAATTACCGATAGTAATCGTTGAAATATCTATCGAACGGAAACATATTACCGACATATTGATTATTGATAGTAAATAAAATATTATCAGACATGAAAACTAATTGTTGAATACGTAATTATATCGCTGTAAATTAAATATTTGATGGAATCAGATCAACCCTTGAATTCATTTTATTGTTTAAGGTCACAGTTTATTGAAACGAACGCGTGTACCGGCATATACAGGCAGAGTGTGATTTGTACGAGTATGATACCCGAAATAAAATATCACAGCAAAAAATTCAGTCAACAGAACTAGAAACGCAGTCAACGGAATAAATACATTTAAATCGTCCGAACGAATAAAATTTAACAGTGATGACGTAAAAATAAAAGGCGATTTAAACACTTGCAGGACACTGAAATCCTTTAGCCTCCCCACGGCGACCCTATATGGGTATAACGAACTCCGACCGGTATACTTGGGTGAGTTCGACGCGTTCTATACTACATCGCGATTCGACGTCGTATTCGTATATACATGCGGTGTAATACGCGTGTGTAATTCGACGGATTTTAATCACGTCGTGCAACGGTGGTCGACGCAGACGCGCGGTGGCGTCTGTACGATCAACCGAACAACGCAGATTTGACCGCCAACGACTTATTTGTTATTTTCATTGTACGAACGAGACGCGCGTCCAGGGAAAATATTCGAACCGACTATAGATCACAATAGATATATTATGATCGTACACGCACGTACAATACGATACTACTTACGCTTACCCTTGAAAATAAGAATAATCGTCTGGGGAGTACTACAGTAGTCGTAAAAATATAATGTCGTTTTCATTTTTTCGAACGGTTCGCGTGCACCCCACAAAGGTGCACAAAAAATAAAGTCATTAATCTGCGTAGGTACCCGATAAAATATGCGCGAGATCGCCAGACCGTGGTAACGGTGTATATATTGTGTCTCTGTGTGTGTGTGTGGTAGGTACCACGATGTTATAAAGTATATACATTGTCCGCGTACAATCGCGGTAATAATAATAAGCGGTATAATAATATCGTATACAACACGCGTCATAACGTTTTGTCCGTGAGTCTGTCGCGCGAATTTGTCGATTGTTCGAGAGACGCAGAGGTCATATAGTAGTTATATTTTTATTTATTATTATTATTTTTTTTTTCTGTTGTGCATCTCTACCGGCCGTATAATAATAATAATAACGTTCAGCGTGCAGAACAAGAGGCGTGCGCCCCACGATGTATAGTGACTCGGAGAATAAAATAATAATAATAATAATAATAATAATAATAATAATAATAATAATATGACGTTATTCTTACAGGTATATCATATACACGTATAGTGTATCGCGCGGTCGAAGGGTGTTTTTATTATGTAAACAGAGAAATCACTCGGTCCACGGCAGACTCCTCCGGTGTCGATGGATTTTATACCGCCACCCCGCTGGCCGCCGAGGGAGGCGCCTTGTCCCCCGTCCGTCCCGCGCGTGTGTACATCGCGTGAGATGACTGATGGTCTCTTATTATTCAAAACACGAAGTATATTATATACAGCTATACCTGTATACGTATATATACACGCATATTTTATATACGAAGCGACCGCGTGCGCGCGCGCACACACTCACACATGCGATCGTCGTCGCTATTATTATTCTTATTATTTATATTTCTTATATTTTTAACCGTATACCTACATATTATAATATATATATATAATAAACCACCGCAGGTACGCGCTAAATCATTCGCCGAAAATCGACGTCTATACGGTACACTCTGACCCTCTACCCGGAGCCGTCGGTTTTAACACCCCCACACAGACACAGACATTATTCATATCGCACACTACGGTTTATGTTGTTATTATTCTTACTATCATTATATATTATATTACTGTTACAATACGCGATAGCCGTCGAGACGACGAACATCATCATTGTACACGAGTTATGCGCGCGCCCGTGTGAAGCTGTACGATTTTTATTGCGTTGTACATATTATTATTATTACGAGTCTACGTCCGTCGGACAGATGCCACACGCATTCGATCTCCCGTCATACGACGACGTTGGAATATTTTATCGCCCGCCGTTATCGTTTTTATGCGCGATTTCGCTGCCGCTGTCGCCGTTGTTGACGCTACGAGCAGAAAGACACACAATGTAATAGATATATGGTCCGATGCATGTGGGTACAGCCGGTAATTTTCCTTTAGTTCGTTTGAAAATCATTTACGCGACGCTTCTTACTGGATCTACGCTCACACCGGTGTCGGTCTGGCCTACCCAGATACCCGGCAATCACTTGAGATTTATTCTTAAAATAGGAGCCTTACGGGACCACGCCAATAGCAAAAATTATATTAATAATTGTTCAATTTATTTATGAATAAAAATAAGGAATTTCCCGAAATAAAAAAACATAAAGGAAAATTATCTTGAAAAATTGTTGACGTGATGTACTTAATAAAATTTAGATATTATACCGATAGACTATAGTTAATTCATGTTCGTTCTCTTGATAATAATCAAACCATAAGAATATAAATACTTGGAAAAATTGAGATAAGCATTGGTCACGATCACCAACTCAAGACACGATGAGCACACTGACATATCGATAATACATTTTGTTATTTAGGGGCCCTTTGAAAATATTTTCCTGGGGGCCCATTTCATGAGCCAGGCTGACACTGGATCACACATACGGCGAAAAAAGTCGTAACTTTATAATATATAATATTATAATGTACATCATATATATATATATATATATATATATATATATATATATATTTATGCGGAAAATCCGTCGCACAATGTCGGCTATGATGTCCATATCAAAATGAACTGTGGAAGACTCCATATGAAATATATTTTCGGTTAGGTGAGGTTTTGATACGTTATTGATACGATGTAGTTTTTAGTACTTTGCGTACACGTCACAGTATTTGTATGCGTATATTAAGTTTCATGGAACTACTACAACCGAACGACTTGTTATGTTTCGCCGTAATTTTATACACTTGGTTGTTTAGCATTTGCCGAAACGGATTTTGTACATCGGAATAGAACAGCCGAATGGTTTATAAACTAGTACTAGTTGGAATCGTAAGTAATTATTTAAAGTTTATTACAGACATTAAACGGGGTGCCATCGGTGCTTAACACGAATTGTTATAGTGTCCGGTTCTTGTGAGTGTTATTATCGTTGTCATTAGTTTCACTCTAATTATTCCTTGGCACTATATCGATGATATCTAAATAGCGGATTACAATCGTAGTGTAAGCGACTAATTGTCTCTGTAAAATGTTTTGACACTCATTATAAATTAGCTAAGATTATAAATCGATTAGGAAAAAAAGACCTTTGAAAACGTACTCGAAATTAAACTTTAACGATTTGATGAGTATTCCAATTGTACATTTCGTATGACTGTATCGTCTAATTATATTTCCTTCTTTTTTTTTATTCTTTTATTCGATCCAAACCTATTATATTTCAAAAACTATTATTGTTTTTACAGCTAAGAGATTTTTATTTATTTCAGTGCAAAATAGTGACAGATATTATGATATTCAACATAAAATCATGATCATCACTTTGTGATGTGATTATAATTCTACATGATTTATTTTGTTGAAATACTATTGGGTTTTTATTTATTTAAAAATCATGATTTAGTTAAATGGGCAAATGATGATTGCAGATTGCCGAACTTGCCAAAAAAGATAAGATATCAACTATATCGAAGAATGGCATTGATTAATTTTAATTTTTATCAATGATGATGAAATTATATATAATATGTCATGATTGATTATGGGACAAGTGAAACGGCTATACGAATTACATACTCGCGATGCAGTTAGCATTATTTTTCCCAAACTAGATTTCATTTGTCAGGTATCATGGGAAATGAAAAATGTACTTGCATGCGTACATTCAAACAAACGACATAATTAAAACGGCAGCGCATCACATCAGGGGAAAGGAGGCACAAAAAAAAAAAAAAAAAATTGACAAACAAACAATACGGAGCTGTCAGGCTTATGAATGGTCTTGGCCAGAACGGATGAATGTAACACACGAGATAGATAAAAAGGACGACGACAAAGTCGTATACGTACGAGGAATTGAAAAGAAGGGTTATGGCCCACAACAGTGTACAGCTCGACATGTATGTAGATTCTAATCAGAGTCCATAGCGCCGATCAGCTGTTTGTCATTGATTTTAATCGGGCGCGTTATAATAACCGAACAGAAGAACAGAAGAGAGAAAGACCACGGAACACGGAGGGAAAAAGATAGATAGATAGATAGATATGTAGTGGAAGAGCGAGAGACAGAGAGAGAACGTATTATATTGTATTTTTATGTTTACAGATGTAAGCCGTGGGCCCATGCCTGTCCGATATTGTTATACGAGGTTTGGTTATCCTTTAATATTTTTTTTTCAAATTGGATTTGACGACAATGTGAATACAAGATTTACATTTTTTTTTTTTTTTAACATATCTATTATCTACATTGTAGATTTATTAATTTTAACACTCATATTGTACGTTATTATAATTAATTTTGATAAATGTTTATTTCAATTTTAAATTATTTTATTTAAATATTAAATAAGGATTTTATGACTATACACGATACATTCGAGTTTATTGTATTTTTACATTGAAAAATTAATTTATATATATATATATATTTCTTTATTTATTTAAAAGAATCAAATTAGACGTATTTATTCTTCGTCTATGGGTGACAAAACATATTTTTTTTGTAATCCTTGATTCTTGGAAAATAAGTTTTATCTGTGTCTGTCGACGGACATGCATTATTTTAGACACAATGGCATTAGAAATGTCTAGTGTTCAACCCATTGTGTACTTTAGTGGTATTTTCTTTTTAAAATATATTTTTGGAATGATTGTTTTTTAGTGTATTCTTGATCCCGAAAAGTCTGTATCCAATAATGCTATTGTACTTATAGTTACATAAGTATGGTTTTCATTTTAGAATGCACTTAGCGTATAGTTATCATATGTTATAGTCGTTAGGCATTGTAATATTATCATGTTAATTAAGTTAGTGTAATAATTTTTCTGTTTGATTCTATAGCTGTTGCAAAAACATATTTGATTTTCAAATACACAACAATTTTAACTGTGTTAAAATGAACAAAGATGAACTTATGTTAACCTCTTTTCAAACTTCTTATAAACTTGTTTATTGTTATTTGTAAACATATAATTGTGCTTCCTGATTTCATATTTATAATAAATACCTTACATGAAATATGTATGTATATTATATTTCTTATTGATTCGCATGTGTCTAGTCATTGATTTAAAGGGGGCTAGAGGAGTTTGGGGTCCCCATGGCCCATTAGATGAGTTAGCAGTGGCTGTGACGTAAAGCTTTATAATGATAAAAAAAAAAAAAAAATGCAGGTTTCTGTTTTTGTTTTGATACTTATCTACTGAACTAGCTATTTTATATTTTGTATTTACGTGTAAGTTACGGTTACAATATTTTGTAATCTCTAAACCGGGATTTCTGTTTGAATATTAAATGACCTTTTAATTTTTAATTTTCAATATAAACTACACACACAATCATTTTTTTTTAATTGGTATAAATCATGTTGTCAGTGCAAGTAGCTAATACAAAATTAAAGAAAACTATCAATATTTTATTGGTGCTATTGTTGCTCATGTTTGCTGTGAGGTTCTAAGAACAGTACAGCAGCCGGTTGTGGTAATTCTTTAGCCGTCTAGGAAGTTGCCCGGGGTACACTATGTGGAAGCGAATCACCATTGTACCCCAACATTTATCCTATGGAGAACTTCTTGTCTATTTTATGTTAATAATGTATTTGTATTTAATGAATGTGTTTGTTGTTTTTTAAGTTTTATCACTGTTAACCATCTTTTAACTTTATACATGTTATATCTTTTTTTTATATTTGAATTGTTTCTGATGTTGCTCATAGACGCCATACGAAATAATAACAATAATAATATTTTATTGAATACATTTTAAGTTATTAAATTTATAATTTGTAAGTAGTAAATCCAACAAGATATCCAATATGATTATTAGTGATTTAAATGTAGAAAATGTATTTACATGACTATTTCACGAGTTATCAATAATTCATGAATTTCTTTGATAGTTTATGACAGTAATTATTCCATTAAATTAAAAATCGGTAGTTCAACCACCAAAATTAGATTTTCGGTATATTTCACAGTTCCAAGATAGTAAACACTATTTTGCGACAACAGTACATTAAGTTGAAAATCGACAAAGACCCGTGGTAAATCTAGAATGTCTGACAATCCTATTGTAAATCAAACATGAACTTGTAGCGTGTAACATATAATCTTATCGTCCATTTGAACGACGTGAAATGACATAACTTTGCAATTTGTGTAAAATATATCTTATCTGAAATATACAATTATTAGATTTTATTAAGTAAAATACTTTGTACAGTTTGGTTTGGTTTACTTTTGTCATTTGCTGTTGCTTATCGTTTTTTTTTTTTTTTGTCGGTGTATGAAGTCGCGAAAAAGTAGCCCACTCCTCAAACGAAATCCTAGATCCACCACGGCATACACCTATCGAATTTAACTAATGACGAAATATGATAAAATGCTACAAACACAAATTGACTTCACAAACCACGAATATCAATAACCTAACGAATAGTATTCTGAATTCGAATATCGAATTTGAGACTTTTAGGTTAACTCGGCGTGGAAAAATACGTATATAGCACCAAATGAAAATAGTATGGAAACATATGAAAACATATTCACGTCCTCGCGTGTTTGTACTCGCGTTTTCTCGACATCAGCTTTTCAACGATTTCAATCGGAAAAATAAGATGTACCCACTGTATGGCTCATAGGTCCGTGGTGGCGCGTATAATATAGCATTCACGTTATTATTATTCACCGTGGCAAAGAGACGGTGGAAATGAAAAATAGTCGTACAGTAACAATGCACGGGACAAACAAACAAACCCGAGAGATGGATGCTGATTGCGGCCGATAGCGCGCGTACTTTGTTGGCCTGGGTCAGGTAGCGCACAATAACACCGCCCACAAGCCCTTATCTACGACTTCTATATTAGACCTAACCCTTTTATAATACATATAATATTTATCGTTGCACATGCGTCCTTATTCACTCTCCTTTGCGTTCCCCAGATTGGGTCGATAAACATCTGTTCGGACGTTCAAATCAACACGCTTACACAATAGTAATCAGTTGAACAACTAGATCGTCGTGTTCCTCGTAAATGTTAACATACATAATAATATAAACTTCCACCGGAATATCACGACTACAGGTATAACGTATGTATATACGAGTATAGGTAGGTACGTACATGCGGGCGCGTACGCACAACAATATCCCATTCAATTTTCCACTCCGAGATATGATTATTATTATTATTATTATTATACATCTTATATGGGGTATTTGATTTGCTCTTTATTGTCCATTATCCAACGGTGTTTACGGAATAATAAAATCATATTTCATGTGAAACGTAGGCACCTGTAAAGACGACGCGTCGATTATCTAATCACTGTTTAATATTTTAATCGTTAATCGGCATCGCGCATCGACAGCTTTGGGGTTAACAATTATTATAATATACTTTCAGTTTTTTTTTTTTCTGTAGATGTAATCTATAATATTTATCGTGATTTTTATCATTATCAAACCGCGTATACAATTATACACGGATGTTTTATTACAAAATACTATCGAGTGTTATAAATCTTAGTGGCCGATTGAAAATTCGAGATTATTTTAATTTTAATTAGGGTTTATTCAATAAAAAAAAAAAATATACGTCTGGCCGTGGTCACCCATAAATTTACATCATTTATTCGGTACGCTACATTTGAATTTTTTCTCCTTATTTTTTGCCGCTTTTGTTTCACTTCTTGGCTATGTTGTAATATTCTATTATTTATTCTACCGAATAAAAGTAACCAACGCAATATCATATTTGAGTGGTTTTTAAGGTATAATAAAAGTATTATTAAAAAAGTATTATTATAAAAGTATTATTAAAGTATATTCAGTGTATTATATGTTTTATTTGCACGCATGTATTTAGTACTCGATGGTTTCTCATTAAAATCAAATATATTATAATATTTAAGTAATAGCGTAGAAATAGATGTTCTAAAATTAAAAATTTTTTTTTTTGTTCTCAAAAATGTTTAGTACCATTAGTTTTGTAATACAATTTGTTATAATTTATTTTGCTGGGCAATCCGTTTTTCTACCCGATTGTTTTATGCTGCATAGACAAAATCAAATATCGTATTCTTGAAACGTGTTTTATCAAAAATAATGCATTGCTCAATGACCATTTTCATATACAAGTATATATGTCCCGAAAAATGATATTAAACTTTCCGAATCTCTTAGCGTGCATTATCGATACATAGTCCACCACTTTGTGTATTAAACTGAAATTCTATAGTTCATCACTATGGATGGGTGTGTGTGTGTTTTTTTTTTATACTTATGGTAAATGTACGCTTACTCTACATAATATACACACATGCTCACCGCTGTCGTGTAATCTTCGGTCCGAAATCTCGTCGGACCATCTGAGAGGCGAACGTCTTATTCGAACGTTTCGGATGAAAAAAAAAAATGTCACGAAATCGCGTGGCGCCGCCGCCGCCGCCGGGCCGTCCCTTTGTGTTCGCGTAACGTTACGCGGTGTAGCAAAATATATACCGATAATCAGCAGACGGAATCTGACGATCCTGCACGGGCGGTGATTTACATGACAAAATAATACGACATCATCTCCATGGTGGCGGTTCTTTGTGGTTTTTTCCTTTTTTTTTTCGCGTGTAATTTCCTTATTTATTCATTTTTTTTTCTTTACCTTATTCTTGTTACTCTATTCTAATACCTTAGACAACGACGATGGCTGACACACGTCACGCCGAAATCACCACGCGCACACTGGACTCAATGTTTTATACATATATATATATTTCTTTTTTTTCGGACGCGTTTTCTCTCTCTCTCTCTCTCTCTAAATATATCTATATATTATTGTAATAATGCATTTTATCCGACGTCTCTGGGCGAATTTCGAAACCGCGTTAATGCGTATATTATGTCGGGGGCCGAGATAAAAATCGCGGGTGTCTATTGCTGTTCACAGTTCGGCATATACGCGCACGTACACAACTACTACTACTACTATTACTTCTACTACTACTACTACTACTACTACTACTACTACTACTACTATTACACCACCGCTGCACTACCGGGGGACTCGCGGTTCGTCGATGTGGCCCACGCGCGATAACCATCGGCAAACGATTTTCTCCCCGAGCCCGTCCCACCCCTGATCCCCCCGGCTGACGACCCGCGACCCAACGACGGCGGAGTCGCGCACACTGTCCTCCTCGACACGTGGTCGTGCGGGCGGGTGCCCGTCCTCGATAACGACTCAATATTATTATTATACACACCGCGCGTTTTATTATTATTATTGTTATCATCGTCGTAATATGGACGGAGTTCATGTAAAGGGGGACAAGTCAAAAACAGCTACTTTTCAGGAGATAAAAAAAACATCATAAAATTTTATCAAATGCTTTAAATTGGAGTCGGTTTTAATATATATATATTTTTAAATATTATACATTTTTTAAAATTATTTTCAGGAACTCAAATAGTTTTTTTCAATTTTTTTATTGACTTAGACCGTTTAGCATTTAAAATTAATAATAAATTGACTTATCTCCTTTCTCATATGTGACTTGTCACCATTGTCATCAATAAAATTTTCAATTTTATGGCTTATCCCCTTCTCCTATTATGACTTGTTACCATAATCATCAATAATATTTCAGTAGATGGACTTGTAGCTACTATTTTTACGAATGAATATTGTATTGATCACAATCAAGTTTAGGTTTTTAAAATATAAGTATTGATAACTTGTATTTTTTTTTCTTATAGATAGGTAATGATTAAAAATACAGTTCACCAAAACCAATGAAATCAGGTTTATTTTATAATATTAAATAATATGATATTCCTTTATTCATAATATTTTAAACAATGCTAACAGTAAAAACAATAAAAACAAACGTTAACAAAATCACAACAAAAAATATAAAAGTATAGAAATTAAGCCGTTATCATAAACTATTTACTAACTTGCGTTTAGTTTTCTTTATGGATATTAATATTATCTCGAACCTTTGAGAATATTAATATAACTAGAATATATACATTTTGAAATAAAATAACATACAATTTATAATACCGGTATAGGCTATAGAATTTAGGTAAATAAAAAGATTGCACAACATTTACTTAGGTACTTTCATAAAAATTAGTTATTTAAAGTAATATAATACTATTATATAATTTAATACTATAATACTATTATATAATATAATATATTATGTCTAAATGTCTTCTTCCTCAGAAATAATAAGATCAGTACCCTTTTTTGTTTTTAAATTAATATAGTACTTCAGGTATTAGGGGTAATAAACTAATAAGATCCTTTTTTTTTTTTGTTAGTTATTGGTAACTCATCGTTGTAGGCCATGAGCAGGTTATTAACTAATACTTTTTTACGAGACAGATCTAGTTTATAAAACACATCATTTTCGTTAAGTGATATTTTGTAAGAAACAATATTCTTTTCTTGTTTTACGTATCGAAGCCATTTTACCTGTCTAAACACAAATTTTTCTCCGAACATAATAGTTTTGGCCATTTTATATTTGGTTTTAAATAAATTGTTAAAGTCATAAAAGTCATGTTGGTTCATGTCTTTTACATTCAATTTATTTTTTCCTGCCCAGCGAATCATTTCCGTCCAGTTATTAGGATGATTTATTAAAAAAAAAACAATAATTTGACTCATGACAAAAATAGATATTGTGTTTATGCCACGATGATAATATGACTTGTCCCCTTCTGCATAACAGTGTTTTGACTTGTCACCAAACGCATTCAGAAATAACTTGATAACAAATGATCACATCTTAACTACAGTGCCACCATCAGATCCGGCGTGAAATTTCCTACAAATTTAACATATAAACCGAAAATGTCAAAAACTGACTTGTCCCCCTTTACATGAACTCCGTCCATATAGGTACGGGTGGTGGTGTTACGCAGATACCGATCGATCTAACCGTACGGATATGCACTTTGATCCTGCTGCACGCGGCTTGTGTGTGCGCGTGGTACGCATGTCACTGTACCGCTTAGGGTACGTACTCTGTGCACACACATGCATACATTACACGTATATGATAACGTATACGTAAAGTGTGTGTGTGTGTGTGTGTGTGTGTGTGTGTGTGTGTGTGTGTGTGTGTGTGTGTGTGTGTGTGTGTGTGTGTGTGTGTTTATATAAAGACGAGATTCTTTTTTTATACAACACACGACAAGAAGACGAATTTAACGGGAGGCGCGCGCAGCACTATCGCGGACGTCGATCGACACGAAGCCATTGTGGTCTCCCGTCACTCCCGCCAATCCCCCCCTACCACCACTCGCCACCACACCACCGATCGTCCTGGGGCCGCTGTTCCACCCGTCCGCCCTCTCCTGCAGCTGGCACGCTCCTCGGCCCACCACCCCCTCCCGACAACACCCCGTGTGGCCCGCCCCGCGAACGAGCGCGACGACGAAGACTGAGACGACGGCGGCGGGGTACGGTGGGAGTAGCAGACTTTCTCCTCTTCGCCGCCGACAACGACTGTGACGACGGCAACGACTTGCTGCCACAGCGGTGCTGGCGCGCAGCATCACGGTGAACGTGCTCTTTGATCCGCGTGTCAAAACAGAAAATACGCGTCCGATGGCGGACGGATAAGGCGCGAGCGCGCGCGCGCGGGCTTCTTATTATAAAGCACATCGGCAGCTGCTGGCTGGTTCTCTAACCGCTTTTTTCCTTTTTTCTCTCTTTATACCTCTCAGTCTTTATCTATCTCTATCCTTCTCTATCTCTCTCTCTCTCTCTCTCTCTCTTTCGTTTTTCCATGCTCTCCGTTGCAGCCGTTCTCATCGCGCACGCGAGCCCATCCTTCGCATTCAACAAACCAACCCTTTGCCACCCTCACCCGCCAACGATGGGTACTTCTTATCAGATCCTGGGTCTAGGGGGGACTCGCTGGCGGGCTGCTGTGACTGCTGCTTCTCCAAAACACTGCGTTTTATGTGTGTGTGTGTGTGTGTGTGTGTGTGTGTGTGTGTGTGTGTGTGTGTGTGTGTGTGTGTGTGTGTGTGTGTGTGTGTATACTTCCCTTTTCTATTCGATCGCCATCTGAACGCACATTACCCTTCGTCACTCAACCACCCTTTCCGTGCAACTCACCACCCGGGCGTGCACAGTGAGATACGACTTGGCAGTGGTCAAACGGATTTTCTCTGTACAAAACCATTGTCATTTAAGTT
The DNA here is from genome assembly GCA_027580255.1 of Therioaphis trifolii. Classification (NCBI taxonomy): domain Eukaryota; kingdom Metazoa; phylum Arthropoda; class Insecta; order Hemiptera; family Aphididae; genus Therioaphis; species Therioaphis trifolii. The sequence goes on from CM050404.1 coordinate 133,706,345, forward strand.
AATTTAACACTTGGCATGTATATATAAATAAATATATATACGAATATATACGAATATATATATATATATATATATATATATGTTTATAAACCCTGTGTGATACGAACCGTAAAACTAGTTTATATATAACTAAGAGTTCTAAGGAAGTTTTACTATCACTATGTTATGCCTGAATCTCTGCGTTTATATTATATATTCAACGGTATCAATTAATATATAATATAAAAAAATAATTCCTTATTGTTCATCCCGATTCCTTTTTTGCAATTTTTAAACTATTTGAATTCAATTCGGATGATTGATATTATATCGGTTCGTCTTAGGTACTGTTTCTTCGATATTATAGAATATTATATTTGATTTTGTATATTAATTTATGATCTCCCGGTTAATAACACTTCTCAGTATGACTATGAAATGTAATGTATGATAATATTGTTAAATTATATTATTCTTGGTGAATAAATTATTATGACAAGTTACGGCAAAAGTATACCACGTGCAAGTTAGAACCATTGCCATGACAGACCTCAATTCAATCAATCATTAAACATAAAACATTATAGGTAAATTATTTGTATTCATACTGACTAATGATAACCTTAATATAAAACAATGGTCTTACGCTTAGTTAAAAAGTCTAAGCGGTTTTACTGTCAAAGCAAATTATGATATTTTTATCAAATCGGGTGCAACTTTTAACACATATACATATACTTACTTAAATTTATTAAACGATTATGACTTATACGTAAACCCACATACATTTGAATGAATGCAACTAGTATTTTCTAGTTTGGTATTTTTCATGTATAAGTCTTGAGTACTTAATGTTCCCACACACGATCAATTTTGTCGATTCGATCAATATTAGATAAATAACAATTCTCTAGGTATTTACATTGAATATTTGTTTGGTACATTGAAAAAATCATAATTAGTTGCATAGTATTGTTCAATAGTTATTAATTATGTGCATTGTTTTATCTTCAGGTTGCAAAATATCTCAAAGACACTTTAGGAATACTATAATCAATTAAGAACATAATGTAAAAATAGATTTTAAATAGTAAAATCTTCATTTTATTATGCGTTACGATTTACTAATTCATTGGTATATTGCATATTATATAAACTGTTTTGTTAGCAATGGACCATTACCATTCTAAGGCGTTTTTTTTGTATCAATAGTCACGGTACAAATATATATATATATACATATATATATATGTATTATATGTGTATACATTATTATTGTTTTCTGATTTCTTACCTCGCTGTTTGGATAACATATTTTTTCGCGCGTTCGTGTTATTTTCCTCCCTAAAGGCTAATACCACATATTATGTTATTTAAATAGGAAAGTTAATTACAGAGATTAAATTACGATGATTATATTATAACTTGTAGCTTGTAATCGAATAATAATAATTCAAATTGGAAATGTACAATATGTGAACAAAAATAAATTTCGATGTATTATTTAAAATGAACTTCCAGGAATGTTTTCTTTAAATAATATTTTTTAGTTTTTCATGTAATGAAGTTCTATCGAAATTATTCGAAGTAACGTTACAAAAAAAAAAAAAAAAATAATATATATATATTGGAGATAAACTAGAACACGAAGTGATAGTGATGCAGTAATAATAACAAAGTGGCCATTACGTCAGTTTAATTTACAGTAGATATTTTGTTTAGTTTTGGAAAAATGTAATCTGAATTAATATGGATTTAAAAATCGTCATATCGAAATGGTACATGATTTTTACTTACAGTTTTTTACTATTAATAAACTTTATTTAAATGATTAAACACACGTGTTCCCTGATAAACTTATTTTTTTTCTTCAAATAATTATGTTTTTATTTCATTTAATATTTCCAACATCATCAAGTAATAAAATACAACTTTCGCCTAGTTGAAAAAAAATTATATATATATAAACCTTATTCTAATGATTTAAAAAATAAAATAAAACAAATTTAATTTAAATGTATTTTTTAAATAAACTAATATGTAATCTATTACTTGTGGAATAATATTAATAATACATTTATTAAGATAATATAAAATATTTAATATACAGCATTAATAATACAATGCTACTGAGTCAGTAAATGTTTCATTATTTTAAATCGATAGTTAAATTTGAAAATTGATAAGTACTATCTGTTTACAGTTCATATACAGTTCTTTATCTTGTTGAAATAAAAGCGATTCGATTCCAAATAATTAAAAATATTTAAAATATTAATTTAAATTTTTAAGCAGTATAGTGGGTATAGTTAATAATTTAAGATATTGTTATGTTTATATTTTATCTTATAAGATTTTAAATTAGTTTTATCATATTATTCTGAAATAAAATAATTTTATTATACAAATATAATTACATTTTTGAATATTCACCGAAAAATTCAAAATTCCGAGATAAAAAATGGAAAAATAATTGTAAGAATTTACTAATATTAAATATTAACGTATCAATTGTATTATAAATGTGTGTTAAATTAATGTTTTTTGAAAATAACAATCATGTATTATACAGTATGTTCCATAAGTCCCGTATCACCCTTAATATCTCCATGTAAAATCACTATATTTAAACGCGGTTTTTTTTTATAGTACTAAGTATGAAAATTCTGATTGAATGGCATCAAATTCATTTTTTTTTTTAAATTCAAAAATTTTCTAACATTTTTTTTTACGCATTTAAGAATTTAAAATTGTTAAGATAGCCATTTTGTTGAACATATTTTTTTAAACAGTTCAAAAAAAAAAAATTCTAAAATTAAATAAAAATTGACCAAGTTAGAGCAAGTTTTTGGTTGAATTCATGATAATTAAAATACCAAATAATAAAAGAAACTGAGTTTTATAGATTTCAAGTTGTAACCACGGTCTTACAAGATATCTTCTAAGACCGTGGTTGTAACTATTAATGATTTTTGGGGCTAGAAGAATTTTATTTACTTTATAATAATTCGTTATTTCGTAATAATTATTTATTTATTTTTTCTTGTCTTGTGTTGTAAATTGTAATTTGCAAAATAAATCTTAAGTGTCTAGTTACAAATTAGATACCTGTCTAATATTGTATTTTTTGTACTTATTTAGAGATAATATCATTTCATAAATAATTTTGAGAAAAAAAAGTAAAATCTGTGATAGATAAATAATATTGTTTTAAAAAAAATAAATGTATAGATAACATTCACAAATTCAAGGGTTAAAAACGAATAGTAAGTATGTTTTATGTATAAGTGTATATATTTTGGTTCAGGCTATATTTAGGTATCACCTTTATTTATACATTATAAATTTAGTAAAAAATTAGACACTATAGGACTAAAGGCAACATAAAAAAACATAGGAATTGGGCATCTTGTGCTTAAAAATTATTTATGTTTTCAATGTTTTCATAGAATAGAATAGATATACTACCTAACTAAAACGTGTTTTCTCATCTTTATTACATAATATAGCTGAATAGCTCTAATATGGATTAATTGGAAAACAACCCTTTTTTAAAATTTTGGGAAAATTTTTATTTTTCGTGTAAATGAAATATTTCATGAAACTTTCATGAAATATTTCACGAAATATTTCAAGAAAATAAATTTCATGAAATTTTAGAACCCTAATTATATATAAAATAAAAAATATGTACAATACTTAAATATGTATATGATTTAATATTCCTTTATATTTTATAAAACGATATTTATTTTGGTTGTAATTGTATTTTGAACGTCTTATTAATTATTTCATTTTATATGTATTTTATAATTGAAATAGTTTCAGCCTTATAAAATATATTTACAAATAAACCATGAATATTAAAATATGATGAATAATTATTTTTATTTGAAAATTAGTACATACAATCAAGGTTAAAATTAAAAATCAAGTTGAACAATACAACTCACTTGAAAATATTTAATTATTAAATATTTAAATGTATAGGAAAAAAAAAATAAAAAAATTACACTTCATAAAATGTTACGCTCGTATATTAGTGAATTTATATTTTAATTAGTGTTGTCGACAATTGGCATAGTAAAAACCAAATAAAGAAGAAGAAAATATTGAACACATCTGTATTTTTGAAAAAAGGAATAGGTATCACAATATTTTAGGTCAAAGGTCGTAAGGTGGAAATACGTAAGCAATAATTGCGATGATTCCATCCGATTGTACAATTATAATTCTCATACAATTACACTCTTTGGTATTTATTCTATAATATTTATTGGTGTAACTTGGCGTGCTTTAGATAAATCATCGTTAAAGTTAGCGATTTATTATACTGAAATAATTCATATATATCATTATGAAAAGAAAATAGTCATGACGAATTTTCTCTAACGGGAAACAACAAACTATCGTTACAAGTGTTAATGTCGAGTAAAATTGCTTACAACACGACTGTTAACGGTGTCGGGATTCGACATTTTTATCGTGAATTGCACAACTGTTGAGAAAAAACAACGTGTTATTGGCTATAGACGTCTTCACGTTTTGGCCGCCGGGGAGTCGACCCTGACTCGCGAACTCGGAACACCTCGCCTGCGTGTGTTATAGCGTAGAATTATTATACCCGATGTTGCCAATCGATATCGGCACTCTGAAATGCACTTTTAATTACAGGACACGTCCAGTGGGTATTGGCGTAGATCTAAGATCATAGGGAAAAAAAATTCCATACCATGGGTCATCACTCGTTATAGGTTTGCTCAGAGTTCCACCAAGGTCAATAATTATTGTATATATATATATTGCATTATGATGTAACGTTTATACTATTTATAATAAACTATGGTGTTAGCATTCGAAACGTTGTTTAAACGTAATCAATGGGAATTGTAAATAGCTCGAATCCGTTTTTTTAACTTTGAATTAAATATGTAAGAATAATATATTTAGTTAAAACCTTGTTGCGTTGATTTTATTATCAAATTATTTAAATTGGTATCAAATCAAACATGACTTCTGTGTGTCTGTGTATACAATAGAAATGATTTATACCTATCTCCACAGATGTCTATAATGACGTGTTATGACCTAATACCATAATGTAATTCAAAACCATTTTAAATTGTAATATTATTGTAAAATATTATTTTTCATACGAACAACTACCAGAATAATTTTGTATTATATTAAAATGAGTACACTAAAAAATGGTGTCGTATTTATTTAGACAGGCGAACCATGAGAATCACTTTTGTTAACCAATTTTATGGGTACTAACTACACAATGTAACACAACCGCCGAATACGATATTCCTATAAATGCCCCTCTCTAATACGTCTCATACATTCATCTGTGTCTGGATTCGTCTGAATATTTAGGAGAGAATTACAATAAAGAGTATTTTTAACGTTTTTAAATGGAAATTAACTTAATTATTATTTTGAACTGTGTATTCGAAATTTTATTACCATTATTGATTTTATTTTGACAGTTATTTAATTGATTTTACATTGATACAAACACACATACGCACACGCTCATCGATGTTTATCAACATCCGTTAACGCATTACAACTTTATGAAAACCAAAATATTATAGTATATGTGAATATGTGATTTTTGTTTACTTTTGTTAAATTTGTGTAATTATTTATTCTACCTTCACACATCAGTTACAACTCATCATAACGTGTTAATTGAATTCTATGAAATATTCTTATCAGATACTGGCATATTGAATGATATTCGTGTGTTGACATTTGTTGAATTTCGGGTGTTTCTGAATATTAATTAATATTATCTAGCACACTCATTGTACATCATACAACAACAACAAAAAAACAGAACGTTTAATTTACTCTACCAAAATTTGAACTTCGACATCGTTGTATTATGATATTTCGTATATAATATATTTAATTGAATTAAATTTAATGTATAACATAATTTATCATATGACTTGAATAATATAAAGTACATGATTTGTCTACACTACATGCATGCGTTAAGTTTACAATATAAAATGTCATATAAATTTATAACACAAATAAATATATACGATTTTATATATATACATATTTGACTTAGCAAATAGAATAGTGTTCATAGGTTTAAAATATTCACTATATTATGCTCTTATCATTGGTTAGTTGTAATCTTAGTTATGGAAAACGTATTTAGTGAAAAAGAAAGGTAGTGTATACACTGCATTTGAAGTACATAGAAACTTAAAAGTGGCGTTTGAACACTTAAAATGCTCATTGATTCCAGAGAGAGAAGCTTAATTAGAAACCTTGAATTGACATTATAACGGAACTTTTTGAATGAAGATGATTGCATTGGCATCGGGATCGTAGACGTGAAGAGGGTGCTTTATATCATTATCCGATAAAACCCATCAATCCGTTTTGTCTCAATAATCCATTAACATTTTCCAAGTTTAGACGACCATATATGCTATATACAGAGACGCGCTCGAAATTGCGAATATGTAGAGACGTATAAGAAAATAATATATTATTGGTTATTAAAATAGTTATGTTATCGTCCCGTCTTTACACTGGTGCGCATTCGTTATTTTCAAAAGGTAATCGGACGGCTAATAGTGTGTATTTATATTTTGATTGATCGTAAAAAAAAGTATTAAATACCAACCGTAATTAGAACGTATTAACAAAATTAAAAAAAAAATCGAAATTAGTAATAAATAACGCACCGCAACGCATGGATGTAATTAAATCGAACGGGTTATTTTTTTCGACGCAGTTCGTGAACGAGACAACGTCTCAATCCGTATCACGGGTTCAGATTGGATATTGCCGGTGCGTTCACGTCTCACGGCCGATTATTATTATTATTTACTACGCACACGTAGACGTAGGGCTGGCGCCCGTCACTATACATAGTAATAATATGATTTTCGGACGACCACAGCGGACGCTCCAAACGTATTTAATACGAAATATATTATGTACGTTGTATAGGAACATGTTATATCATTAAACGTATGGGAAGTACACATCAGTTTCGTAATTTTTTCGCGTAACGTTCATTTTGATTGTTTGCGAAACAGAAAAAAAAAACCAAAACATTGTTTTATGCTTCATCTATCATACATACTCTGTCGCGTAGTTGGATAACAGTGTCAGCGTGGTATATAGACTATAATGTAATATAGACGTGATACTGATATTTCGTAACTTTCGAATCATCGACGTTATATTAAGATTATCAACAGTCTATCATGACTACTACTACTACTATATAATGTGGTTTCCGTAGGTTTTTCTGAAAAACTTTTTTTCGTGATAATTATCATCATATTCACTATTGGATGTATAAATTAATATAAGCATATGTATAACTACTATTCATATTTTTTTATATGCGTTAAAACCAGGGCTTACATTTGAAAAAAAAATTGTTTTATGTTATTCCAAGTTAAAACGTTATTCTATATTTGCGTTTAACGTTATTTTGCATTTATTTTTAAGAATATTATTGTTTTATTATTATTCGGGGTTAACATTAAAACATTTTTTTAGCTTTATACAATTATGCTTCTAAAAAATTTAAAGTTAAAATTCAGATTCACACAATTTAGTTAACAGTTTGATTGTATTTGTATTGTGTTAAAAGTGTTGAATTAATTGACATGGTTGAATTATGCAATGTCTGGTTCTGTGAAAATGTGCTCCCACAACCTTTTTGAAATTTTTCAAATTCAGCACGAAAATCTAATCTCAAAACACACATTCGGATATACATATAATTATTTTAAACACCAATTTTTCCAATTTAACGGGGTTTCCCATTATTTCGTTATGCGTTATGTCGAGTGTTTTTTTTTATATTCTATATAATTTGGTTTATTGTTTTGTTTAGTTTTACGATATTCAATATGTTTCGTTCATTGTTTTTCGTTTTAATTTCGTTTAACAATTTTAATCGGTTTTTATAGTTGGGACATTATGAAAACGCTTGCAAACCCTGGTTAAAACAATGGTAATTATATAGCAATGTAGTCTATACATTATAATATTTTAACTACTGCAGCCTATAATCACAGCTGAAGTACCTGTATAACTCTAGTTTTATCATCACACTATTATACATTTATCTACAACATATTAAACTGATATACATGTATACAATCTACGATTTAAACTCAACTGTTGATATAACTGAAGGTATTGTTTACTTTGTATTTATTAGTTACGAACAATCGATGACCGTTTATTGTTTAAAAAATGTTAAAATAGTCACAGTTTTATATACGTATTTTTACTAAATTTTACAATATTTTTATCTTTTTGAATTCGATATTGTCATTTTTCTCCCAAAAATCAGTTTAAAACGTAATCATTTAAATATTTTTATATACAAATTTATAAATTATCAAAAATTAATTTTTTCGGTAATTGATGATGATGAATGATATTGTAATGATACTATACTGGAAAAAAGACTTTGGGAAAATTGAATTTGGTACTTTTACATTCGTAAAACGGTTTTTCGACAGAACGATAATTCCGGAAAAACTCCGATGTTCACATGAATACAAAAACGCCCTGCCCGTGAAGAACTAAACTTTACACGCGGTTTCGTACAAAACGTTCGCCGGTATATAAGAGAGGCGCAGGTGTCTTTTGTCTTTCTCCGCACACACATGACGCATGATAGGTATGCGCCAACGATATCCACCGGCGCATACCTGTACCGGCACTCGTACGTAATCCCGTAGAGCCGTTTGACAAATTTACGGCACGTAAATTACGTCCTATAAAAACGACTGCGTTTTTTTTTTCACACACAGGTACATAATATAATATAAATAATATTATACATTTATTTATTCCGCACTTATCGTCTCGTTATCCATGTGCGGCGGCGTCTGGCCCGACTCACACACACACATACACGCACGTATAAGATATATAACACACACGAGGATCGTGTAGAGAAAAGAAAAGAGAAAAAAAGAATCTCAAGTCGTAAAACGCTCTTGCGGCGTCTGCTCGGGGTGCGCGTTCGTCCGCTTTTGTTTTCGTGAAAATTAGCAAGCTATATCGTATACATGGGGTACGATGAAACGAAATGTAAAAAAAAAAAAACACACAGACAAAAAACACGAAAAAAAAAAAAAAAACAACAACATAAAAACGCACTGCAGCGCGGGGGTATGAGGCCGGGCGCGCGCGTTCGCTTATAAACTACCCGATTATTTCGCGCCGGGTCCGTTTCCCAGAAGGTCTCGTCCTGAAAGGATATTATGTACACAACAATAACGTCCACGTATACATGGCCCGAGTGCCCTACAGCCGGTACCTGTACGCGTTTATATACGTATACATATTTTATATAATATACTCGCGCGAGTTTATAATACCGTCGGCGACATACTATATATATACACTATGAGGTCTCCGGCGGCGGCGACGGCGGCGGCGGACCGGGGATGGGTGTGCGAGCCCCCGTGCGGCGGCCGGTCCCTGCGACGACGTTATAATACCGTGTGTCCTGGTCGCCGGGCCGCGGTATACCTGTGCGCATTGTACCTACTATAATATAGTATACGTATACACGGTACCGCAGGCGCCACCGTCAACAATGACCACTGTCACATATTTTCCTCGTGCGCGCACCACCCCCGTCGCCGTATGAAAGGTTAATAATAATAATAATAATAATAAAACGTACGCGGCGGAGCGCCGTCGTCCGGGGGTACGGACCCTGGACGGGCGGGCGGCGGCGGTGCGCGGGAAACGCCGAAATATAATATAGACGCGGCGCGGCGGCGTCGGTCGGGGAATTCTGGTCGCTGGACGACGACGACTACTACGATCACGACGACGACGGCGACGACGACGACGACGACGACGACAACTCGTGTGAGCGGGCCGGGAACGCGCGAGCGTCCGCGGGGGCCCCCATTGTCATCGGTCTACACGTCGATTCGGTACACACACACACACACTCACTCACACGTGTACTGTATTATACACGCCTCGTGTGCGTGGAGACCATTGTTCGGCGCGTAGGCCGAGTAGCCGACGCGAACCGACATGCGATCTCGCCGCCACCGTACGTGTCACACGTGTGTGTGTGTGTGTGTGCTCTGTTCTTATTATTTTCTACGTTTTTTTTCTTCTATACCATTTATTATATATATATGTTACGGCTGAAGTCCGAAATTGGCTAATGTCCACATTATCCGGATAATTTAGACATTAGCCAATTTCGGACTTCAGCCGTGAATAAAAACTATTAGGAAATGGATTATGTGTACATTACCCGGCTAAAGTAACTTTAGCCTTCTTGTTATGGCTAATGTAAAATATTATTAATACACTCATAACATATATTTATTTCAATACAATTAATTAATATAAGTTAATAATTTAATATTAAAATACCTTTATTAAATTTATTTTTATTAAATATAATATATTTTATTAGATTTTATTAATTCTATTAATAAGATAACATTTGTTTTATTATTTATTTAAACAAGGTAAACTTTGATGACATTTAGAATTGCATAAAATGCCTGATGCTTTGCATTTGCATTTATTTGTTTTGCAATTGGATTTACATGCACAACGTTGATAGCCCTGACCACCTAACAATGACATATTTTTTGTCTAACCAGTTACTTCATCCATCCATCAATGGCTAATGTACAAAACAGCCGGTTAATGTACGAAAAAATGATTTTACATTTTGAGTGTTTACTTTATCCAACTACTATAGATAATGTTCACATTAACCGGATAATGTACACTTTAGCCGCGTTTTGGACTTTAGCCGTAACATATATATATATATATATATACACGTGTATATGCACGCCTGAGTGTACCTACGCGTATTATAGGACTGCTTACCCGCATTGATTTGTTGCTTTTAAATGAGCTCATTTTACGAAACGGAGAAGCGAAAAAAAAATACATATTATAAACGTTTATGTGTAGTAGGACGTTGCTGCAGTGGCTACTATTATCCGTGTACGTTTTTATAAAAATACTATATATTGTGTAGGACAGTAAATAGGAAGGACATACTGTGGGTACTATACCTACCTGTAGCGTCTACCTTTTTTTTTCTTTTTCCTGTTTTTTTGTTGTCTCTTGCAGTCACTACAATGACGCCCGAAAACACCAGTAGCTAGGATTGGTACTGCAGTATATACGGTAAACAAAAGAACGGCGGTATCTATTTACCTTCTTCAAAAGCGTCGAGGACACGTTCAAATGTCACCGAATCAGCAGTTAAACTATTTCCGTGTCGGTACAACGATAATAAAATGTTCGGGTTTTTTTTTGTCATCCAGCGTGTCAGTTAACAAATAGGTTTTCGTATAAGAGGAGGTACTTGCACTCTCTTGAACTCGTTCGACATTATTGTATGCGTACGATGATGTCGAACGATAGACAGCAGAAAATACGGCTTGGTGATATAATACTTAGTCATATTCGTCCTTTTTAAACGTTTTGAATTTGACACTTGACAGTTTACTGTTTAGTGCATGGCAATTACAAGAGTTTACAAATTATCATAGGGCATTGATTCTAGTTGACGTCAAAACGTATAATTTCATCAATATTCATGTTCTTCATACATGATTGCTAATATCCTACATGTAATAATATATATTCGTGTGTGATTGTTGGTTGTCGTCCAATATAATATGACCTACCGTCGAAATTGGGCAACCGGATTATAAGCGTTTGTTTGATATGTGACCTTAAAGTACTAAACTAAGAACATTTTCAGTATCGTAAATCTGAGATTTTCAATGATGATCTATGTATCTTTAAGCGATTTGTAGATAAACATGGGTCATTTAGGCGATTTAGAATTTGTTTATTGAATTTATTAAGTTACTATACGACTCAAACTATGGTGTTAAAAGTTGTATTTAATACTAAAATAGTGTAACATTTTTATTTAATAAATCAATATTTTTATAACAATGTTTTACAATGGACCACAACTAATAAATTAAATATCTACAACGTTTAATGGCTTATTTGAGTATATTGAATAACTTTAATAACTGAAAAATAAATAAATCAAAAACAAAATATATTTTATATATTACACGAGAAAAACGTATTCTTATTACATATATATTGAACGTCGTAAAAATATCACATAGTTTGATACACTTTGTCTGAACTAAAATGGTATGTTTAAGAAGAATTTGAATTCAGTTCATTTATTGTTATAAAAATAACTAAACTGCTACTTTCTAATTAATTTAAGTTTGACATTGACTATTTTTTATTAACTGACATAGGTGTATCTCATTTCGTAAATATATACTGTAGCTTCATAAAAAATAAAATTATGAATTGTCAATAAATGCTATTACAATACTTTTTATCAACTTATTTAACGTTATATAATAGTGAACTATCAATAATGAGATAGAATGTTTTTGGTATAATTACGATCTATTTATGACTTTGGATCATTTAAGTAAAAGCATAATTACAACATTCATAAAATGTTGTCTATATTGTATAAAGTACAATTTGGTTATAGTACACAAATAAAAATTATCCTCTCTGATTTTCGTGAACTCGTTTTAACATCTCTGTAATACTAATTGCTTTGAAGTTGTTACTTTATTCCTGTATAATAAAAACTTTTGACGACTAATTTTAATCGGTACTGTTAGTAAAATCATTATAAATATTATTATTTAGAAAAACAATATTTTAACTTCCAATCTATGGATAGTTTAGTAAATGGAAAATAAATACACTTCCGTATAATTCCAGTAAAATGGAACAATGTTACTTATATTTTAATACTGTGTATTAGATGATAAGAATCGTCATAAAAATATTAATTTATATAAAAAAAAATATTATTCAAAATTGATTATGACGTTTATATCAAAAGCTTCTACAAAATATTAATGTACAATAAGAAGTAAGTATAATTATTATTACATATCCAAACAAATCAATATGGTGTTTCTTTATAATACAGAAAACAATGTAATTTAAATTATATTTCATTGAATAACATTTGTTTATTAAAAAATGATAAAAAACCAATGATAAATACTTTTTATTATTTTTTAAAATATGCATACAATAGTCATTGATATATAGAATTTAGAATTTAATAATATATTGATTAATGATAATTTCATTTAAAAATGTTTTGGCACAGAAAACAACTCGTGCGTTTTAACACGAAACACACACACACACACACACACACACACACACACACACACACACACACACACACACACACACACACACACACACACACACACAAACACATACACACAAGTTAAAAGAGTTGTAGAAAAATAATATGTTTTTTTATTTAATTTTTATGTCACCGCAGAGTATATCAATTATGCACTGTTTATCCACGTTTTGCAAATGCCCTTAAAACCCAGAGTCGGTGGCTAACGTCATCGTAACGGTTTTTTCGAAAAACCTCGTAAAACGTAACGTGACTCGAGAAACGGAAATATTTTAATAAATTATTTAGTTATTAAGTCATTCGTATGCTCTGACGGTTTTCAAACTCGAAAATATAACGTACGTATGATCCTGCATGCCGAGTATACTATATACGTATACCATATATTCTACAATACTATAACCACTCACACACAGTGTGTGTGAGTGTGTGTGTGTGTGTGTGTGTGTGTGTGTGTGTGTGTGTGTGTGTGTGTGTGTGTGTGTGTTTGAATGTTTGTAAAATAAAATACACATGTGAGGATATTCTAGAATTTTCGTACGAGATAGGCTCTTATTTTGCGTCGTAATAATGCTATATACACGAGGAATTTATAACTATGGACGCGTCTTTGCAGTGATCATAAACATGATGCCGCACATAAACGGAGTAAAGCGAATATAGTGTGTGACCGACTGTGCTACACTTTTAGGTCACGCGCGTACGTCGGTATAAATTGTTTAATATTATAATATATATATATATATATATTTATATTGCATTATTATTACACTTAAACAGCCAACGACGCGCCATTTGTGTGTACGCGTGTAGCGTACTGCAACAAGACCGCAGGCGGTGAGTACTTTTTAAGTCTTTGAAGCGAACCGTGTACGAATTTATATAGGTAGTTGCTGCAGTGAATAATGTAAATACCAACTGGTTTGCAGACAGACTGGCGACTTCGGGACTTTGAGGGTAAAATACAAGAATAATAATTATACGAGTGAATAACGTTCGGCTGATTTTATAAATTGTGATTGAACTTTATTGCAGTTAGGCACTTTACTTCAAGTGACATGATCATAACGTAACTAAACGTCAAATCATTAGTTTAACACACACACACACACACAACCATGTTGTTATTTAGATTTTTTATTATTTATTTTTTTTTGTTAGTGTTTGCTACATTTGGAATTAGGTAAACACATACGACACTACAGACGATACTTCGTCCATTGTTTTATCTTCAACTTGATACGGTTTAACAAAAAGTTCGATTCTATAGGAATGCTTTAGCTTCTCCCATAAGCACCCTCTCAGATCGGAAACAAAGCTGTGTACTCTGTATATTATTGTCATTATTATAGATGTCACTGTCACCATCACCGTTATATCGTCGTCGTCGGCATGGCGCACATACAACAATAATATTATATCAAAGACGCATCTGTCTGCGGCGGGTACGGTATATTATATTGTTGCGATCACAGCGTCGATATAATATTATAAACACGCGTCGACATCGTTATATTATTATTATTTATTATTATTATTATTATTATTATTATTATTCCGCACGGACGGACGCGTGCCGGCCGTCTGTAGGTACGTATATTGCCATTGATGGTTTTTTTGTTTTCGTCATCGAGTGTTTTTGTATTGCCTGCGAATCAATAATACAGCGATTATTATTATATTGTGTGTGAGTGTGTGTGTTCGTGGTTAAAACGCATAATAATATACTGTATGAAGAAATCTCGCGCACGAGTGCGGGGCGTCGAGTGTAAAACAATGTCATGGTGAAAAAACACAAATACCCTAACTCTCAGTCTCTTCTATTCAACAGCAGGGAAGGGAACCACCGGTCGTCCAGAGGGAGGGAAAGGATAGGTAGTAACACGCGTACACGCACGTCGAAAAATACGACGTGTGTACTTGTAATGTAAAAGCTACTCCAAAAGACGCGCGCGGGTTTCATAGGGAAGCGCACTTCAGTAATACACGCGACGACGACGTGTGGGGTCGTAATAGTGGCGAAAAAGGAGGGTGCAAAACTGAAATATCACGAAAAATATGAGAAAATCATTGGGACATGGGTTTATCATTTTCACGAATGGATTTTATGTAGTAAAGTAATATGGCCAACATATTAGCGGAATATTGATAATTTTTTTCTCGAAATTTCTACTTAACTTGGATAATAGATTTAAATAGAATTTCCATTGAACCATTTGATTTGATTTTCAAAAAATAAATAACAACCGACCTACTTGCGTAGTCTCTACGTCTAACTCTTGTACAATTGTACAGCCAAGCATTATCGTATACCCTGAACAGCACTACGATTATACAATTGACAGCACGCATGAAAGCCAGAAAATATTATGTTCTATTAAAATTTGGAAAGGGACTGACCCCGAATTATCACATGATGACATAGAGGTACATTTTTAGATTTTCCGGGCACAATATTTCTTCGTCACGGCCCTGGCAACGAGGACTTAAAATCAGTCATGTGCAAACACGCAAACACACACACACACACACACACACACACACACACACACACACACACACACACAGTATACACTGCTGCACCATACGTCATAATATAATATATTAATGATTAAAATATGATCTACGTATCATCACTTGGTATATGTAGTGCACACGTGAAACATAGAAAAAAAACATACCATTCACACACGCACGCACATACGACTGGAGGATCTATTGTAGTCGTCCGCGGCTCCCGTTTTGATCAGGAGCATACGATATAATACGTCTGGTATATTATATTGATTATTATTGTTATTATTATTATTTATCGGCGCGCGATACAGAATAAACGTTTCACGGTGTCTGTCCGACAGACGACAGAAAGCCGCCGCCGCTTCGCAGGTATATAATATAACGTATGTATTACATATATATATAATATGGATACTGACGTCCAGCAGGAGGTAGTCGACGACGCGCCCTGCCGCCACAATAGCCATCGGTGCCACACCATACTCAAACGAACAAGTGAGAATATGTATATGTATATAATATACATGTGTGGTGGATATAAGGCACGCTGTTATGCGTGTATAATGTGTATATATATAATATCGTGTACTCTACAGGTTTGTTCCGAATTTACGCTCGTAAAAACGCCAAAATCAACGTGCTACCACTTAAGGAACGTTGAACGAGCGCGCGCATTGTATTAAATATTATGCATGCGAGACCCACGCAACGTACATTCCGGCCCCAAACTCCGAGAATCGCAGAACAAATCGTGTAAGTATATGTGCCGTCGGTTTTCTCGCACGCACTTCGTTTCGTAAACGGGTCTCTGCAGTCGTCCTGTACTCGGCACGAGTCCGTACCTGGGGATAGGGACACCAAGGGGCCGGGCGCCCAACCTAAAATTTAAGAAAAGTAGAACAAATGTATTATTAGTAGTAAAGTTATTATTGTATCAGGGCAAATCCGTATTAAAATCGGTGCTAAAAATATGTTTAGAAAACACTGGTGGCTTGTTTCTTATTTATATAATTGCAATACAATACGTATGTTAGCTCAAATTAAACTAAAAGGTAATCATTACAAACCTTTGACAAAGAATATACGATATATTTTACTTACTAGTACCCCTAAATTCAAATAGAGTATCTATTATTGATATGTAGAGACATTTTTCAGTTTCTAGAGCTTTTATTATTTGGAATTACGAATAAATAGGTAAAACTTAGATCGATTCCATGGAAACGTGATTTTCTTTATGCTTGGAAAAAATAATGACTTTCCTAAAGTACAAACTATATTATTTTATCGTTTATAGTAGGGGAGAATCTATATGGTTGATGAAACTTTTGGTCTACTATTAAAATCATAACGTATATTTGTGTTGAAGCTATATTTTTTTCGTTTGTGTATTATATCTAATCGCTTGGTATATTGCTTCTAGAATCCCCCCCTAAGATGAAAAACTATAAATACCTATATTGAAATTTTTATGAAAAAAGTTTCCGTAGCGATACTGCGGTTGCAGTTTGTTGAAAGGGTATGCACCCCTGAGTTGAGTAATGGGGATAAAATTTTACGAGGACACGTTATGTAGACTGCCGACAACGAGGTTTGTGATAAAAGAGGGACAGTAAATATATTATAATATAAGAAATAAACAGAGAGATAAGGCGTAGACACGAGTGTACACACACACGCGTCCGCGTGAGCATAAATATATATATATAAAACTCGCGTGTAATGTGATTGGGTATGAGATGTAAAATACGTTTATGAGTGAAAATGTGAGCGTGTGTGTGAGCAGTATTACGCGGGAGGGGATTACTTCAGATGTAAATAAAATAAGGGAGGAACAGATAAGACGGTTCAGACGTATTCAAGACCAAAGAAAAGCTCGAGATATAAGGTGAAAAGTATTTAGGATGTACATCGGTGATAAAAAGATGGTCAAACAGATAGTGAGAGGGTATACAAATAGGTATATACACGGGTTGTACTCTAAGAAATATGCAAAAACAGAATATAATTACTTATATATATATATTATATATGCATAAACGTATACAAGATAAATCAAGTATTGCCCGAGTGTATGCTGGAAAAATTAATTAAGCCCGAGTGCTTATAAAATATATATTTCTTCGCCCGAAGTTTAAACAAAAAATATCCATTAGTTAGGTAGGACTTATTACCGACATAGATTTCAGACTTCGATAACTGTATAGCGACATCGTATACAACACTATTATTCTCTCTTTAATGCCGAATAATTAAAAAGCTCTATTATAATATAAATACCCGCGAACCGAACGCAGTGTGAAATTATATATTACGTTGAACGCGTCATGATATTATATTATCACCTAATTATACACACGCAGAAAATTTCACGTGCTTTGACGTGCCTCACGATTTCCCAACTAAAACGCACACGCGTATGCACGTGTCATTTTTTACAGTCATTTAAGCACGATATTATGTTGGATATGTCGTAAAAATAAATAATTTCGATGGCGCGTGAAATGGATTTACCACGATTTTTTAAAAATGTGCTATCCATTAATTCTTACCGCCGCGCCAGTTCTTTTTCAACGTATACGTATATATTATTTATTGTATATTATGCGTATACGCGTATATATACCTAATGTACAATATAATAGGATGCGATTGTTATCATAATTGCTATTATTTTTGTTCTGTACGTATTGTTTTGTACGAGCGCGCGCGTGTGATGCGTATACACTCGTACCTACTATAACATAAAATATACTATAATAATAATAAAAATATACGTAGTAGGTATTATAAATACACGTGTTGTGTACGATATTATGTACACACGTGAAAACAACGACAATGATAATTTTTCTTCACGGCACCCGTCGAAAACCAATATAATATACAACACACTCTTGTCATTGTAATGTGCTCGTACGCGAGTGCATGTGTGTGTGTATAGCTCTAACCTCCATACGTACATTGTACGTGCACGTCATGTCGTACACGCGAGCTACAATGTGCCTATATACGCGGCGCGTTTCTATACAGATCAGTTGTTATAACGCATGCTCGCGCGATTGTTACCAGTGTTCATATTGCGTATATTATATTATTATTATTAGAACAATTATTATTTGTACATAATGTTATAACACGCGCTCTATGTACATATATATATACACACGATTATACATTATACTGTGTCCTCGTGTTTTCTCGGAACGCGTCAAAGGCCACCCGGTCGTACTCGACTGCAACTCATTAGAATATTTTATCAACATAATGTTATATCACTACATATTCACTCGATGTATTCTCTTACACATGTATATTTCATATAACGTAATCGTAATATATTTCAGCCAGTGTACTATAGTTATGTGCCGCAGTGGTGAGCGACTGACTACTAGAGCTCCTACTGTTCTCAGTGAGAAAAAGTATTTGAAAAAAATACTAAATATTTCTCTCCTTTTACTCACAAATATAAATGGACCACTTCAGTGTTACTGACGGCGAAACGTTTACAATTATTATATACATGCACTACCTACTAAAGACCATTATTGTAATCGAATATCGATAATTTTTTCAATTTATTATATTTTACCAACGTCATATTAAAGTTAAAAATAATAATGAAATTATTTTAATGTTTCATAATTTGCAGCAAAGCAAAGTACAACTTTTTTAGGGTTTAAATTGTTAAATGAAGTTTTATTAACCATGCTATTCCGTTTACCTCCGTAATACAGATTATTACAGAAAAGTAAATATGAGCGCAAAGATCAAGGTAATTACTTATGACATAAGATATAAGTTTTTTAATTATAATGAAAATTGAAAACCCAAGACGATCATCTTCAGACCGCCACTAGACTAATATTAGGAGAAGCGGTGGCGTACACATCTGATTTGGCGGTGATGGTTTTATAGATCATTTTCACATAAAGTTTTTCCAAATTTGATTTTGTATGCGTTTTCGTACATTAGAAAAAAAAAACAATGCGATCGGGAAAGGTTTGAACACACCCTTCTTCCCCTGCATATGTCCGTGTGCCGTTTACCTACTCCAAAATCACTACTGTAACGGTGGTGTGTTCTTATTAGCTCTTTAAACACTGGCGTGGGTGTACTGCCATGCAGCCGAGTGTAGTTAAGAAACTACAAAATCAAAAATTTCAAAAATAAAAATAAATAAATAAATATACGTAGGTACATATATTTTTTTTATATCATAATATAAACGCGATAGGGAAATACCGCGGTGATGACCCGCGGTGTTTTTTCGGTGGGTCTAATTTTTTTTCTGGCCCCGAAAAACCAAATGAAATCTTAATTGTGCGTAAACAATCGCGCGAATTGCCGCGCGACCAAAAGAGCGCGACAAGAGGAGGTGTGGGACAGGCGAAGAACGCGGCGGAGGCGACACCGCGGAAACGGCCGCATAATTATATTTTCATAATAACACCACAACTGTTATTGTTATTACGTGCGAACATGCGCGTGTACAAAAAACGCCGTTCCGCGTGACTTTTTTTCCGGCGTATCCCGTCCGTTTTTTTGTTTTGTTTCCACGCGTAGCCCGCGGTCGATTTCGGTGCTTCTTTTATTTATTTATTTATTTTTTTTTTTTTTGCACCCCTAAAACTTTTCGGCGGAGCGGAATAACGCGTTTTAACGACACCGCGAAACATTTTCAAAAGCGAAATGTCGCGTACCGATTCGGGAGGACGAGGACGGAGCTCGCCTTCGCCGGAGCCGTCGACGTCCGAGTCGTCCAGGCCTTCAACGCCCGTGCCTTCAACGCCCGTGCCTTCAACGCCCGGGCCTTCAACGCCCGGGCCTTCAACGCCCGGGCCTTCGACGCCCGGGCCTTCGACGCCCGGGCCTTCGACGCCCGGGCCTTCGACGTCCGGACCTTCGACGTCCGAGTCGCCTGCGGCAGAACCGGTCGTTGAAACGGCACCGCCGCCGCCGACCGCCGCCGCCGAAGACGACGACCCGTGCCCGTGCGTGTCCGTCGTGCTCTGTCCGTCCGACACCAGCGCCTGGTCCAAGCTGACGTGCGCGCTCGGCTCCGTCGCGTCGTTCGCGTGCGACGGCGTCTGCGCGTCGTTGTTCCTGCTCGACTCCCGTTTCGGCATGGCCGAGCAGCTGCCGCCCCGCACGCACACCGTCGAACACTTGGCCGTCGTGTTCTTGCTCCGCTACCTGATCGGTATGACATGTGCAGTACAACACACCTACGTCACGTCATATATTATAATAAATTAATAAACTAACCGAGTGAACACCCGGTCATTCGAATCTCGGTGGTTCGAAAACCTCCGTCGAATCGAACTAAACGCTTGGTCCCACGAAAAAACTTCAATAGTCCGACAAAAAAAAAAAAATAATAATAATAATAATAAACAAAAATCAATAATACGAGATACGATTCGAATACATTTGTCCAGGACTCTTATAATTCGAATGCATTTACTGTATATATATATATATATATATATATATATATATTTATATGTATACTCAAATACATTTTATTAGAAATGTCAATACGTGGCTTGAGTAATTTTTGCATCGAATAATAACAACAGTGATGGTATTTTGCACAATAGTTTAGATTAATTATGTATTATTATTATGTATTATCATTCATGAGCCTATATTGAGTTGATTTCATCTCAAAATTGTCGGACGAAAGGTATTCAGGTAAATATTTATAATACATTAAAAACTATGAGAAACTCAATCAAATGCTCATGCGATTCTTAAACCCAGTGGCTATTTTATGTCATACAGCAAATGAATCGCTTGATTTCTAGTTTACACAATTATTTGTACAACATGTATTTATAATAATTGTGATATATACACAGTATACATATTAAATAATTATAAAAGTATAATATCTAATGCTCGATTTTGCTGCGTTAATTTTTATATTTTTCAAAATCACAATCGCATTTTATACAGATATCTGCTATTTTATCGTTACACGCTAAATAACTAGCATTTTACAAAAAAACTGTTATTCAATTATTTCTTATCGAAGAACGCCCACTTTATATTAAGTTATCATCTGGAGCACGTATTTTTTTATGTTCATCATAACGTAATTGAGATTACGATGCACATGTGCGTATTTCTTTTCGTTCGATGAGTTTTCCGGTTTATTATACGACTGATTAAACATTAAAATACGTCTTATCTGCATTATTTTTGTACACCCATCATGGCCAGATAATACCGGTTGTTCGATTGAAAAAGACAGGATTATTATATTTATTTAAAATTTTTAATTTTTCATAAAAAGGTTTGCTTTTTTCTTTCTCTCTGGCTTTTTCGTAAATGTATGATGTTACGTATACATATATGATTTACATTATATCGATGGTAAAAACACATATTTTTTTGTTACATTCAATTAAAAACATTTTATCCACCACGAATTTTCGTTGTTTTATTTTGAGAAAAAATCATACTTGAAAATATAAATAACAGAAAAATTTATCGAATCTCGAGTGTGTAGTGAATTTCTGTAAACTTTCATGAAAATGCAGATCGCATAACTTCATTATTTATATTTTGTATGACATAACATTTACAAACATTTAAACAACTATTTTCGGCTTAGACGCTAAGTTTACACCGTGTGATAAGATTATTTAGTATACAAAATATATCCATTGTAAACAATAAATGCATACGTATAGGAAATGATAGAAAGAGAGAGAGAGAGAGAGAGAGAGAGAGAGAGAGAGAGAGAGAGAGAAAAAGAATGAGAGAAAAATAGAGAAAGTATACAGTCGCCTTCTAAACGTCATTTTGAAACCATGACAATTTTATTATTTTGTTCGACATTTTTATTTCCGACCGTGCCGTATTCAGAAACTAAACTTGCGTCTAGTTCATCTATAGTATTGCTGTTATGCTCACTATATATGCATAAACAACAAACAAACAGCTATAAAATTCAAAATATACAATAATATATATATTGTGTGTGTGTGTGTGTGTGTGTGTGTGTGTGTGTGTGTGTGTGTGTGTGTGTGTGTGTGTGTGTGTGTGTGTGTGTGTGTGCAGATATATTATAGGAGTATAATATATGAATGACCACGAAATACGTAAAAAAAAGATTCCCCTTATTATAACACAGTATACCTAAAAATAATAATTAATACCTGCGTCATCGTGTGTACTCTTACGTATAATGTTCGTGTATAATATTGTATTGTGTGAATTCAATGATGCATAGAGGTATTCAATTTCGCTTACAGAACCGTTTTCGTGTGCTTACATCAACTGGTACGGTTTCAGACGTTGTTTACTTGCTGGCAGTTTACTGTCTATCACGTGGATTACATCTTTATGTTTCATTGAAAACGCATTTTCCCTCGAATATTATTGCTTCGGCTTGGCCGTCGTCGGAGGTAAGCTAGAAAATTATAAGACATTTACATATTATATACACATAACTTATACTACAATTAGTATTCAATCGTTCATAATAAACATGTTTTTTTTGAAGCAATCACAGAATTGTAAAAAATCATAAAATTGCTACATTTTTTAATTTAATTTAAGTTTGTATTCATTCAAAATCATACGATATCACGTTACTCGTGCCTATGATTCACGTATACGATTGCTAATCGCATTTCTCATGTACAGATTATTCGAATTGAGAGGTGTATAAGCGTAAATTTTGGAAGACGATGTGATTAATATTTTTTTAACAACTGTACTAATACGTACCACATGTATTATTATAATTACAACCGTAATCGTTTATATCATGTGTTTGAATCGCGTCCAACAGGCATTGGAATGGGCATGATTAAAACGTCTTTCTTCGTTTTACTGTCTACTTTGTTTGTGTTGAATCGACGCACGGCGCAGTTAACCGGTCATCTAGGAAGTTTCACCGGCATGCTGATAGTTCCACCTTTAACCGAATTCGTAATGTTAAAATATTACGATTGGCATGCAGCGTTGTATTTACACTTTGGTACGTGTTCGTAAAACAAAACGAAATAATTCTAAAACCACCGCGATTCCGCGATTTATATATACCTATATATATATATATATATAATTTTGAATCACGTGTACAATATAGGCCTAATTTGTACGACGATTGGATTTTGGTTACTCGTTGCCACGCCGTGGCCATTTAAAGTCCAATTGGTCGAAGAAGATCCGTTGTTAAAAAACCCATCTGCACAATACAGGCCATCCTCGGCTACAGCCCGTGATGTCAACTGCCTCCTACGAAAGAATCGATTCCCTACAATCCAAGAAGTAATTGGAAGTAATGAAGAGTAAGACATGACAAATATAGTTTAAGGCATTTCTCTAAAACAAAATATACATTGCGCGTAAAATAACTTATATACGCATCATGTAGTATATCCGTGTATTAATCTCGTATTCTGATGACAATATAAGTAGGTAAATTTACCGTCAATATATGGTAGATAAGCCAAACGGAAAATAGTGATTTTCTTGTTGGGCCCCGTATCGACCGTATTTATACGTGAGGACCCTTTGATTGAAAGTTTGACATATTACATAGTTTTAGTTTCATTCTTTATTTCACTTCTACAAAAATAAAAATAAATATATCTCTGCTTTTCGGTTATACGTAATTACCAACTCAGAGAACTAAAACATAAAATTGATAATTTATTGGTGTAATAAAACATTAAAATAAACCACAAAAACCGACGTTTTGATAAAAAGATAACAAGTTAATAATAACATAAACATAATTGAAAAAAAAATAAAATGACCGATATTAACATTTACCACCTGCAGAACCCAAATATATTATTAAAACGAATTAAAATATATTCGTTTTGTATTTAGAATTATAATGAACGAATCATAAAGAACAGCATCATTCAACTTCTAAATCGAAGAAAATTCAAAATCTATCAGTGAACTTTTAGTGACACACTTAGATTCCAAAAATATTTCTCGGTGAAAAAAAATGTACTCATCTACTAATATATACCATATACACATAATTTGCCGTAACAGACATTTTATAATTTCGATAAGTTTTAATTTATTTATAAAGTTACTAGTTGTTTCTATAGGATATACCAGTTGAAAAGAGCTCTGTAGAATTTAACTTAAATTTTATTTTTTATAATACATTTACGATTTACTTTTACGTTTCGAATATTATTTCAATATTTTTCTCTTGATCTATTATTGGTTTTAGACACACACACACACACACACACACACACACACACACACACACACACACACACACACACACACACACACACACACACACACACACACACATATATATATATATAATATACCTTCATACAGTATTTAATAGTTAAGTACAAATTACGCTCTTGCTGTTTCTTATGTACCCGTAATTTATTATTTCAAATGATTTCTGCCTGGACGGAATGATACTCATTGGTATAATGAAACTAAATGAAAATATGAAATTACATCATATACGTATTGGATGCGTAAAGTTTGGTAAAGTTTAAACCATTCAGAAATTAAAACAATATACAGGTATAGGTATATATATATTGCATACACATTACACACGCATACATGCACTGCAGTAAGCTTATCAATTTCATAATTCCAAAGTACCCTGAAAAACTGATGACAGATTATTTATATCCGACCGGGAAACGACTGAATGTAAAATATCGCGACGGTCCAACTCATTTTTTGTTTTAAATTTATCTAATCTACAAAAAACCGACTCGCGAGTGTATTATTGTGTTTTAAAAATCATTTATAATGTCATACATTATTATGAATACGTATAAAAAGCATTCAATCCGGATATGGGGAAAAAAGCTGTAAAGTTTTATATTAATAGTTATATCACCGTGCACGATGTACTTATATTATTTCAATGTATAAATCTGAGCGTATAAATATACAAACGATTGTACACAACTTTTAGTCGTATTGCAAAATAATATGTTTTAATAGAACTTAATATTTCTCAGTTATTTTCGTGTGATATCTGGGCTTACTGAAGTGGTCGATTTCATGTAATGAATAAAGAGTTAAAAATGATTTCGATTAATTCTCCTATACCTACGTCAGACCTTGTGACGATACATCCATATGAATGTGCATATATATATATATATATATATAGATGAATTCCATTTCCGTCACTAACTACGGCATGTCCTAATTAATTAAAATAGGTATTATTGCCTTTTTTTTTTTAATTTCACTAGAGTAAAAAATGAAAGCTCATACGCATTCTGGGTAAAATGTTATACTCCGACTGTTATGATTTTATATATACATATTTTATGTATGCATATTAGATATTTAAAATGATAATTTACTTAGTAATGATTTACTGATGTGAGTATGTGCCAAATGCACAGGAAACTAATTATAGTAATCAATATTGGGACGATAATGATTTCTATATATCGTAATAAAATAGAGATAATTTTTTCTTCACGCCGTATATCATTTGTGAAATTATAATCTATGCATCGGTAGAAAAACCGTTCATTTTAACCGTTATTATTTTTTATTTTTTCAATAAAATGGTTACCATTTTTAAAAACGAAACAATTTTCAATCGTTGCCGCAAACGTTGTTGTCATTTAAAGTCGATCCTATTCCTTCTTTTATACTCAAACTTGCGGTTTTAAAAACAAACGGGTCTGTATTGGATATTAAATTATGCGAACATATAGGCATAAAAGACGCATAGATCATTAATAATCCATAAATAGCATTAATAATAGACACATTCATATTTTCAGCGTACGCTTTTTTAGAAGTTTTATAAATGAGATCCTCTAAAATGTGTAGAAAGCTTTTGAATTTTTGATATTTTTAGTAGCAAAAAACAAAAAATCAAATTATTAGAATAAATGTAAAAAACAAAATGCTGTTTTTTACAAATCACTGAATGCGATCGGTTTTGTTCAAAGCCCGCGTACGTAATATACGTATAATGTTGTAGATTACGAATGGAGTTGATGACGGTCACCACGCCGGTGTACGACCATCGTAATCGGTTGTTTTATAAAAAAGACCGAGGAATGCGACACGTGACGTGGATGCTCGAAAAACGCGAAGATCAAAGAACGTGTATCCAAAACGTGACGAACATGTTCGAAGACCGTCGCATGGTCGGTAGCCGGCCAATGTACAGAGACGACATATTCTTCGACGGCAACATCGTCGCGCTGAAGAGTCATCTGGGAGTACGTCGTTATTATATTTATTTATTAACATCACACTCGTGATGCTTTCACGTAAACTCGTGTTCCTATACCCGTTGACTTGCGCGGGTACTATACGGGGGGAGAAAAAAACGGCGTTGATCTCGAGTCGATGTGCATAAATACCACCCACCGCGTAAAAATATCGTTCAAATCGATCGGATTTAATGATCACATCGTCTACGAATCGTGTTTTTCCTCGTCAGACACTCGTCGTTACGCTCAGGCAACATCAGCTACTTGCACAGTGACGCCAAATTATGCGTTTAAAATTAGAATATCCATTTTGCATACACGTTTTTCACATTTATCCGATCGTTTTTCAATCGAATTCTGTCACTCGTTTAACTATCGACATTCAAATATACGGAAATATATCGATAATTTACGTCGATATATTATATAAAATACAATTAACGCACACAATGTGTTCATTAAAATTCCTATTCGTGTACCTTTTTTTAATAATACAATATCAGCTACAATTTGTTGTTTTGTTGCGATTACATTATATATTATATTGTGCAGTTCAATGAGTACATAGATTATCTGATGGCGACGACTCGTGTCTTTACTGTGGCCGATTTAAACGAAGAGAAGCGTGAACAGTGCTGCGTGATATGGCCAACAGCCATAAGTCGAGTACTGAAATCAATGTTTGACCTGTCGATTTTTTGCGAAATCAAGTTTTTATTATTCGCAGTCACCGAGGCTCTGATTCACGCATCCTATTTACTCCCGTTCATTTTTGTCAAAGGTACGTTGTATTGTAACTGCGCACAAAGTCAAACGATATACTATCGAAATGCCTAGATTTATTTTCTGATTTCATAATAAAAATAAGTTGATGACAATTTACAATTGTAAAATACAATTAAATAATATACATTTACCTATGTATAGGTATAACGTACACTACTGATTTTATAAATAGCATGAAGTTAGTTTACATTAATTCACAATGGCTTTTAACTCATTTGATATAAACACCGAGATTATCCAGAAAACAGTTTTTTATTTCGATGATCAAACCCATTATTATTTGGAATGGATTGATTAAGCCGAACGAATAAACCATTTATATATATATATATATATATATATATATATATATATATATATATATATATATAAAAATTACGAACAAAAAAAAACATAAATAATCGGTTACACAAAGCTAATATTTGATCGCCTAATAATTGCGAGGAATCAATACACCGGTTATCATGAATAGTTTATTTTTTTCTGGACTGTTTGTCAAAGAATTATCAATGTTCATCACTAATGTAGTTAGTTGTTAAATATTGATACTCAATATTACTATTAATAATATTACTTGATAAAAAACGTAAAAAAGTTCAGAGGGTAGGTATTATGTACATTAACTGTTTTTCTGTATTTATTCGAATAATACATACAGGTAGAAAATTGATAATTTAATGTAATTTATGAATATGTGCTTTGAAAAATGTATAATTAAGAAATAAATCATTATTATTTATTATAATATGCATTCGTTTTCATGATATTAAATGTTAAAATTTAACCTTTTGAAAACACGATTTTAACAAAGATTTATTTTCATAATATTAAAACAACCTTGTAATAATTAATGATCTGACTATAGTAAAATATTAAGTAATGTTAATTAAATTAATCACAAACGTTTCTATTCTAATTAGTTTTTATTTTGTAAAAATTATACTTGCGTTTGTATGTACGTTCACATTGTACCTATCTTATAATTTCGCCATATAAAATATATTTATTTGTAAAAATATATAATGATATGACATCACGGTAGTACACAAATAATATATCTAAACAAGATAATTAGTTTGAAATGTTTAATTCACTCTTTTTTTTTTTTTTTTTTGTAGGTCCGTTGGGTAAAAAATCGTCCTCAGAAGCAATTATCATCCTTATCGCTGGCTGTTGTGGCTTACTTTACGGTCGCGGTATTGGCTATTGGTTGCACGAAATTTCATCAAACGTGGTGCCTCCGTATCACGTCAGTCTAGTGCTAATAGCCAACGGTCTTGCGATACTACTGTGTTCCACCGACGATTATGCCAAAATAATAGTGCACTATGGGATTTATGGATTTTTATTCGGTAAATTGAAAAAAAAAATGTATATATTCACTACAATATAAATGCATATAAGAACAACATTTTAATTCATCATTTATAAATGCTGTGTACATTTTCAAAAGCTGTTTGGTTTTTAAACATTATTAACAACTATAATATTATATCTGCGTCTATAAAATATATGTCAAGAGTATCGTCATCGATTGACGATTGTCATAATAACTTTATGATGATAACATTATACCATGAATTTATATTTACGATTTAAACATTGAATAAGCACCAGACTGGCCACCGATAATTTTGTGTTCAGACGCCATCCTGTATAGATCACTATTCGAGAGCGTAGGAGTCATGTTCGATTTATTAAATACTTTGAAAATACGACGTCCGACGACTGACAGTATAATAATCTCATTAGCTTATACATTTTCATATTTTGTGGGTATCATTGTAGCATTCAAGAAATGAAAAATTTCGAAATTAAAATTATGTGTATATATATATATATATATATATATACTATAATGTGTGATATCATCGATAAATTTTATATATTTATTTTTGTGATCCAGGATATTACAAGTCCATACAAAATGCCACGATGTTTGCTGTTTTCCCCTTGAAGAAATTCAACAATGTATACGGATACATTTCAGTGTTCCGAGCTTTATCAACGTTTTCAGGAATTATGATTGTGCGTGAGTAATTTTTTATTTTTTCATTCGAATACACAGTACGAATTTTCCAACGTATCAATCAAATTATCGATGGATTGAAAATATACTCATGTATTATACGTCGAGTTAGGACGAAATTAAAAACGCAGCAGATTATTTTGTTTTATTTCTCTAAACCATGGTTTGTGCACTTTGTATTGTAACTTAATTTTTTTCAGGATCTTACATTTCTCTTCATTGTTATCTTCATGATTTGGATCATGCGTTCTACTCGCAGTCTTCTTTTTTCAATAGGTATAATACTTCCTTCAATATGTTTTTCAGTTATGGTCTTTAGTAATTTTTGATCCCTAATTAAGTATTATTTAAACATCTTACATCTTATTAATAACCGAATGTACTATCGTCTGTAATTACTGCCTTTGATCTTTAATCCTATATTCACCACCTTTTCGTTTTGTATACTATCTCGAATGATTCATGAGGTCTGGGATCTTAAGCATAATTTTCTGTAACATACATCTTGATAGCTTCGAGCTAATTTTTTTCTCGTGGCCTTTGTACTGTCCCGAATTTGCCATCAAACAGCGCCACATAGTGTACCTTAATTAATTTGTCGAAATTATTTCCTCATCGGCAAACTTGCTATATTTGAGTTCGTGCAACTATCTCGAGCGGCTTTTTTCGTCTCCGCTTTTCTGCATATATTGTATTTGTTCTGCGACGACCATCTTCTGCTATACGTTACTGCTGCTTAAACATCGTGCAGTGTACATATATACACAACAATTTGTACTTCTTTTATCTGATCACTATTAATAATTTATTTATTACGTTAAGTCGAGTGGGTTAAATTTATTTTATTGCACATTATTAGTTTTTTTCTTTTTATTCAATTGGATTCCGTACCGATAAATATCTAATTCTCTTCATCCCCGATTTTTGTGATATAACTATATACACCATAAATCATCTGCACACATACGGGGTGTACAGAGAATTACTTAGCATTTCTAAATTTTAAATTTTCTCTCGGTGTAATTCGAGATGACCGTAAATTTCATAATAATCGTTTAATTTATAATTTTTTTTTTTTTTTTGCGTTAGTGATCGAGTTAATATTTTATTAGTCATAGTTCATTCGAAAATCATTGAGTAACAAATGATAGCTGCTTCATATCTGTGAGAATACCATATTCCGTCATTTGTTTTATCGCATTATTTATAGCGTATATGGAACACGTTTGAATGAGTTACTAAAAATAATAATTTTTTTTATTCTTGATAAATTTTTATGACATTTCTGGTGAATAGATTTTATATTAGTAAGTAATAAAAAACGACGAATAGTATAGTATGACACATTATTAATTATCTGTTATAAAGTTTGCATTTTTTTATAAATGTTTATTATTTAAGTTAAACATAATTTTCAATCATTTTTAGAAAAATAAAATAAATGAAAGGTTTTTGTGATGTGATTTCTACGATTAAAATGGCAGAACTTAAATGAAATGTTTGTATCTAATTCAATGATGTTCGAATTATTTATGATATTCTAAATGATAGTGCTTGAATGGCTAAGAGAAATGGTATTTATAGAAAAGGTTATTTTAGATTACACAATTTAGCACTCTTAAATTTAAGACCGAATATGCGCTTTGTCAAAAATATACTCGTATATAATTATTTTACCTTTCCGCGTGTTTAAAAGTCGGTTGCATGACGCACAATCGATTTCAAAACATTTGCCTCTGCAGGTTTCTATAGCATCGAATATTTGTTATTAATTTCTATTGCGATTTTTAATTGCGGGAAATTATAAAACACAGTCTTCGATAACAACATTTCGTGTCGAAGTTTCATAGTTTGATACACGAAAGTGTGTAAATGACGTACCTTGTATGCAGTCCTAATATATATATTTATCAAAAACATTCCGTATAAAATCACACGATATCTACGTATATTTAAGTATGGATGATAACGGTGCAAAACCAAATCAATATTATACAGCATAAAATATGCAAAACGATGAACTATAACTGAAATGTTCTGATTCGTAATTATTTTCTGAAGTTTTCAACTATTAATCATTAGAGTAAAAAGTTTTTTAAAAAAAAAGTAAAAATAAATTGTATACAAATGAATATATATACAGTAGACGCCGCTTATAAGACTCACGGATATAAGGTTCAGTCGCTTATTAGACTCAAAATCGTCTGGAACGGTCCGGACGTATCCAAATACATTAAAAAAAAATCGGTTATAAGACTCAACACGTCGGTTATAAGACTCAAATTTTGTAAAATAATTAGTAGAAAATAAACTTTTTTGGTTATAATTGAGAAATAAAATTGATATTGAAAAATTAATCGCAACGATTATCGTTATTATAGTGTACTGATTATCTGGCGGCTGCACAGTTATCGTAATTACGGGTACATAAATACACATAGGTACGTACACGTGCACGTAGTTTTTTTATTGGGATTATTAAATGTATTCAATAATAATTAATTAAGAAATTTATTCAATAATAAAGTATGTAATATGTAATATGTGTTAATGTATGAAAATGAAAGCAAAATATGTAGTAAAATAAAATTTATAAATACGTAATTAATTTTTTTTTCCACTTCGCATATAAGATTCATTCGGTTATAAGACTCACTTTGTGCTGGTCCCAAAGTGAGTCTTATAAGTGGCGTCTACTGTATATATATATATATAGTTATAGGATCTAAAGCCGTTAAATACAAGGCAAGAATATTGTTGTATTTGATGATGATATATTGGTTGGTGTTGTAAAACTTAGAAGGTATAAATTGTTGAATAATGATAGAGAATAACTTGATTTTATAAGAAAAAAATCCCCACGGTAGTGCGATATAATTGAGATTACATGAAAATCATCAAATTCGAGCAAAATCATGTAAAGACAAGGTGGTTTCGGGTTTCTAGAAAGATATTTTTGGTTGACATTTTTTTTTTCATTCCAGACGTGTCCACTGGAATACAACTGCAGATATTACATATATATATATAACTATTTACCTATATATTGTGTTGTAAACAATAATGCATATAGGAAATTTTTTTTTCCCTCCCTAACAGTGAGGATGTTGCGAACGGCGGACGGTTCGCCGTCTAAGAACGACGACGCCGTGTTCCTTTTCGCGGGCGTACTCATGACGGCCGGGGGCCTGTGCATGTTCCCGTTGCAGGTGTCGTCGCCCGCCACGGTGCACGGTCTACGGCTGCAGGACCGCGGTCGTGGTCGTCCTTTACAGCCTCGAACCGTACACCGGTCGGTGTGAACGGGACGTTATCGTTATTCATTACCAGTACGATTGCATATGAATATAATATATACGCTCACGCATATAATACGGTTTTAATTATTATTATTATTATTATTATTACCACGGCACGTATCGAAACGTGCGCGTTTCGTTTTTCTCGTCGTATATACCATAAACATAATATAATATATTATTACAGCACGTTTTTATACATACCTATACATTCATCATAGCGCACTTTATTATTGTTATCGCCGTCATCGACGTGTCGGATAAAAAGCGAACGCGCGCGCCGACGACGTGTGTAACACTTTTTTTTTTCTTTTTAATTTTTTTTATGAATTATCGTCGTTATTAATATTATATAGCGTGTTATCGATCGCGGGACAAATGCATTTCGTTGTTGTTTTTTTTTTTCTTTCTTCTTTTCGTCGACACGGCGGCGTTTTCTCGTACGTATTAGGCGTTATGATAACATAGTACACGCTATATGGGTATTGTAACATCGCGGGCGCGCGCGTAGCCCCCCGAGGAATTCGTGCACGTCGACGCCGGATCGCGCGCGCGCTCCGTACAGTCCGTACCTATATTATCGTACCTACGCCGACAGCAGCCAGTCCACGTCGTCGTCGCCGCCGTAGTCGTATTATAGTCGTAGTCGATATCGTTACAACAGTCGTGCGCGACCGCGGCGTTGCTGCAGAAAACCGCTTTTCTCGCGTGTCGGCTAGGAGGAGTTGTCTCGGCCATTTTGTTCGGTTACCCTCCCACGTGGCACGACGGTGCACGCGCGCGCTCGCAAAAAAAACTCACACACACACACACACGTAATATATAGGTGTATTTGCAATCGTCGACGTATAATAATAATAATAATAATAATAATACGTATAGAGGCGTATACGATATCTCATCGCGCCGTTTACGTTCCTGTGTGAGAGTACTATTATTATTATTATTATTATTATTATTATTATTATTATTATCGTCGTCGTCGTCGTCGTAGCGTGCGTACCCGCGGGACGCGCACCTGGTCAGCACCTGGCCGCGGGTTCGTTGGCGAGACGGTTTACGCGTATAGGTATAGGTGTATGTGTTAATAGTGACGTTGTGTGTATGTGTGAGTGTACGCGTAGATGCAATAATATTATCATAACGACGTGTGTATTTTCACGTCGTCACGACGCGGCCGACGAAGAGCGTTTTCCACGCGCGCGCGCTCGGCGCTGCACTTTCGCGCGCGGGCGCGATCGAGACGAGACCGCGATTAGTGGTTTTGCCCGCGCGCCACGACCGCGACGACGACGACGACGACGACGTCCGTATCATGCAATGTTATTACGTCAATAACTCCGGGTCACGCGTGTAAAAAACAAAATGGAAAAAACAAAAAAAAAAAAAAACAAAAGATTAACCGCCACGTCAGTGCGATAGGTATAATATGTATAATATTATATACATACCTGCATTATCGCCCGCGGTACATCGCGGTCGTAGTCGTATATGTATGTATTATCGAGTGGTAGGTACTTACACCACATGGTATGCGTTCCCACGGTAACCGAAAGTTACCGCACAGTCTCATATAGGTACCTAGGTACATTCGACTTTTGAACGGATGGTTACGGAGATTCGAAACGATTTTCGTAAAAAAATAAAACCATCTTTTAAAATGTCTGCAGGTCACACTAAATGTATAACAGCCATTGGGATATTGCAGAACAACTGTATATATTGATAATAGACCATTGGTATTAAATATTGGTACAATTGTGTAAGTAAACACATGCGTAACAACACCACACGGTATATAATAGGAACCCGGCTTAAGTTTAACTACAATACCTGTGGTATATATAATACGTGGTATTGTTACGTATTAGGGGTAGGTACGTGTTGCAGGTACGTACATATACCTAAATATGTCCTATACCAATCTACAATGTATAAGTTCGTCTATAGACGCTGATGTGGTGATGAAAACAGACGATGCCAGTTTAAATGCAATACCTGCAGTAGTGGTTATACGGGGGCTCGGGTGATCTAGGTGGATCGCTCTCTCTCTTTGGCCGGACGGTATTCACAATTAATTCCATTATTTTCATAATATATTAAGAAAATAAGATGACACAGAATACATATGTAGTATGTATTATGGTGTAATTTATAATGCTACACTTTTGAAGTTAAAATTATGCAAAGTTTAAAGTTTTTATTTTGAATTGTAATCATAGCGAAATTGTATGTCTTATGATACAAGTACGCGCACTGAATTAAGCAATTACATTAAAAACGATAGGTACTAGTTTTTACACTTTTCAATAATAATAGCAACAAATTACATAATGATGCATGTGCCCTTTTTACCAACTCGAATTAAAGACTTGATTAAGGTCAACAATGCGAGAACGGTTTAAACGGGTATAGTTTCATTGCAATCAGCTGATATCAAAATCGTCTGCGATTGGTATCGAAAATAGTATTATACACTTCGATACACCAAAAAAATATAAAAAATATTTATATCTATATACGGTTATAGGTAGTATAGGTATACAACTTGTACTTAATAACTATTTTGACATTAATATACTTTTAGTAATTGTTAATGCACTCATTTACTGATGTTTGTATTTCCTGATGTGATTCATCAAGTAGCGTAATATCTTTTTGGAGATTTTTTCGGGGTGTATTTGGAAAATTTGCTGATTTTTCGCATTCTCCAGGCTCTTTAATACGTAATAACCACCACTGGATAAAACGCCACATATGTCGCTGCATATAAATAATTATATATACTGTTGAGTGTGATTGAACTTACTGAACGAAGTAATATATGTATAATATAAATATAAATATACGAGATACCGCAGCACGCGCCGTCGGTCCCGGTGGCTTCGCGCGGCGTTTTCCGTGGGTTTTCTCGTCCGTGCGGCAAATTATACGACGTCTCTCTGCCGCACTCTGCCCCCCGCCCCCCATCTCACCACATCGTCGTCTACCCGACAGTACAAAGCGCGGCCGGGGTGCTATATATAGGCCGGGGTTCTGTGTGTGTGTACCTACGCCGTTGAATTATGCATATAGCATATAGTCCTGTGCAAGCTCTCGCGCGTAGGTAAACGCAAAAGGGTGGAGAAACATAAAAAAAAAAAAACAAAAAAACAAAAATGGGAAAAAAGGTATACGCTTGTGTGTGTGTGTGCGTGTTTATAAAAAGCACTGTAATAACACCACGGGCAACGGCGGCGGCGGCGGCAGAGGTGATTTCCTAAAGTGGTGTGCGCGCGCGCGCGCGCTCTCGCTCTCGCGGGGGACATCGGTGGCGACGAGCCGGGGTGAAAGAGCGAGAAGTGGAGTGTGTGCGTGCGCGCGTGTTTTCGTACGTGCGTGCGCGTGTGTTTTTGTGCGTTGTTTTTTTCTCTTTATTATTTTATTTCGTTTTTTTTTTCCTTCTACTCTCTCTCGCGCTCCCTCTCACTCACTCGCTCCCTCTCTCTCACACACACTCTCTCTCTCTCTCTCTCGCTCACTCCTTTTATTCTATTTTATTTTTATTCCTCCGCCCTGCCTGCCCCGCGCCGCGGACCGTCGTCACCGCGGCGCGCGCCCAATGGGCTCTCGGGGGGCGTGGCCGCGCGGGCGTGTCGTCGGCCCCTCGCCGGCGGAGTGGGGCGTCCGCCGAGGAGCCGTGGGCATGGACGGGCCGCGCGCCGCCGTTCAGTTCAACGTTCGACGCCGGTCACGATCGTGTGGTATGCGAGTATTATTTTTGTTTTTTTTTTTCTCGCGCCGTCTCCGCAACATTTTCGTCACTCACCGTCGTCGCGCGCACAGCAACACACACACGTACGATCGTAGCGATACCGTCGTCGTCGTCGTCGCTGTCACAGTGCAAAAGGTCGCGGAAAAAAGGACTGGCCGTCGTGTCCTAGCGAATCGATCGGCACCGAAAAGAGGAGACGCGTGAAAAAAATATAATAATATTTTATTTTCGTTTTTCACAAATTTTTTTTTTCGCCGTTTTCGGTCGATTTTCACCTCTCGTCGTCGGTCCGGCGGTGTTCGTACGCCGTAATCCGTTATAACCGTATCCGGTGTACACCTGCGCTTGTGCGTTTTCGTTTTTTTCCGTTTTTTTCCGTTTTTCTTCTATTATTAGTACGCACATTTTTCCCGCGCGGAAAAGTGACCGCCGCGTTCCGTACGTGTTTGGTACACCGACGCCGTTTTTCGACCGGTACCCAAATATATACGTATATACTTATCGATAATCAGAATTCGCAGTGTTTTTCGCGCAATGACGGTTTCGCAACAGATCGTCAACTGTTAGGATACCTGCAGCAGTAAGCGGAACGTGAGTACAAAACATAATATATTATTGTATTTTTAACTAAATCCAAACCACACGTAGTTTCACTCTCGTTTTTACTGCAATATGTTTTTGACGTGATAAAATAACGCCACAGTCGATGACGATGATCATTTCGTATAGTAACGTTTATTTCGACGGTACGATTACCACGACTCTAGTCCCAGTACGTATCTGCCTAATTCTAGGACGAATATCAAAATGTTATTAAAATCGAACTAAATTTAGGCGTTGAAAACATAACATATTTATGACATCAATTTTTTCATTTCGTTGGACGTTGAAGTCTTTCTATTCCTCAATATGTTCATTGAACGTAAAGATAATATATCGATAAAGAAATTATGATCGAATATAGTATATATGTAGGTTATAACTTATAATATTTTGTTTTATGTTTTATATGCAAGTACCCATATATACAATATATACTTATTTATGATGCCTAGTTTTTAAATTAACACATTTATTAATATCCAAATTATTATATACCTAACTTAGAAGTGTATACGAAAACTTTACTGTATGGTATGGAATACAATTTATAAAAAAAAGTTTTACATTGTAGCTAAAAATCTGAGATCATTTTTTCACATGTACGAGTTTACAAAACTAAGTCTAGAGATCATAATTCTTTTCTCACTTATATACATATACGTACCAATAAACTAATATACTGGTAAACACATAGATTCAAATATACCTATTAAATTCCTCTGTTTTTAGATATTAATTGTGTTTGTAAATCAACTTTTTATTTTTATGGAAAACGATTCAGGGAATGATATAGGTTATTATAATATATTTTTATAATTTTATCGCATTTCATTAAATGTAATTGCTAAATTTTGAGTTGTGGTTCTTATAAGTCCATGTTACCGCAGTTGTCAACGAACCATCATAAAATAGAATACAAGATATTAAATGACCGTTTATTAATATATATTTAAATAATTTATTTACATTTCCACTATATCATTCATTTAAAGTTTGTTATTAAATTCAATATAGGAATATATATATATAAATTAAAATACATTTTTATTTTGAATTAATAACTCCTAATACGTTTATTTTCAAAGTGAAGAGAATGATATACTTACGATTTTTTTTTATGAAATTAATAACCTTTTTGAGCAAGTATTCCAAAAGTTTTATGCGTAACTCAAATTATCAGAATTCTTTCTGGTTGGTAATTTTTGAAATTGTGTACAGTTTTCAAAATGCAGCAGAAAATTACCAAAACTTTGAGTAAAACTAGTAAAATATGTCATCAACTAAATTTTCACAAAATCAATATTAGTATTTTATTTTAGTCAGGCTAATTTCAAGAATAATGGTGCAAAACAATTTAATTTGTCATCAATTATTTCAAAAAAGGTTTTATATTATTTTCTTATGAGCCTAACAACAGCAATAAATTAGGTATTGTCTGAGCTTTGCTCTGAATTGTTTTCCGGGAGCAATGATTAATTATCATTGCTATACTATTAAAACAGCCTTTTAAACCATACAACTATCGAACA
Organism: Therioaphis trifolii; assembly: GCA_027580255.1. Classification (NCBI taxonomy): domain Eukaryota; kingdom Metazoa; phylum Arthropoda; class Insecta; order Hemiptera; family Aphididae; genus Therioaphis; species Therioaphis trifolii. The sequence continues at coordinate 133,745,291 of CM050404.1, forward strand.
TAATAAGCAAATAGTATAAATGATGCACCAAAAGTAATATAATCCCACAATTTATATTATGTCCAAATTGTGATGATGAACTTAACCCAGCCTTTTTTTAATTTAAGATTGTATATCCTATCTGATGATAAATAAATATTCTTTAGTTCTTTGCGGTTGTTGACTGGGAACTATGTTCTCTCGGGCAATTTTTAAGTTCATAAATTCGTGTGTTTTAGAACATTTTTGGAACTAAAACTCCTACCCATTTTCAATTGTTTCAATGTGACCAATGGTCAAATTAACAACTATACTATAATATACGTGGGTTAATTGGAAAAAATCAAGGTGATTTAAAATCATTTAATTGCAGATTGGCTAAAAATAAAACTTTATTATTTTATTACATTATATTCATATTGATATTTCAAGTACAAAATTGCACACTATTAGAAATTTCAATTTTCAAATTTAATTTCAGATTTAAATAACAAATTTCTTTAACTGTTTGATGTAAATTAAATGAAAATGAAAACTTAGTGTTACTAATTACTAACTACTAACTTAAACTAATTAAATACTATAGTTACATGATTTTATCATCTACACATGCATTATCATATAATCTTTTATTACTTTAAATAATTAAGGAATTTTCAAATGTACCTAAAAAATATTTAAAAGATACATTTTCGTGGTTTTTTTAGTGAATTATTCATAGTATTCAAAAAATACTTTTGAGTTTGAGCATTCAGAAGTTATATTTAAAACAAATGTATTCAATGTTACCTACATAAAGAAATAAAAATACAATGTTCTTTATTGAGTTTGTTTGCTGATATAATGAACTATAGCACGTTTTAAGGAGATTATTGAAATAACAATGAGTAAATAACCTATGCTTAAATTAATTCATTTGTGTTTCTTCATGAGTGGCATACTTAGGTAAACAATATAACTTGTATTATGCACTTAAAATGCTCTGTAACATGCTTCATAAAGTCATATCTAATTATAACACCAATTGTAAATTAATTGAAAATAAATCAAGTAATAATATTGCATTTTTTCGATACAAAATCAGTTATTTACAGTTATGTAAAAAAAAAATTATAAATCTCATAGTCTTTATTTAATGAAATTTTAAGTATATAATTTTTTGTACGTCTTACAAAGGAATTATACAGGCGCCTATAAAACATTATTTAAAATTTTAAAGTTGACTAATAATATTTTAGTTTACAGCAAAAAATTGTTTAGGCCACGTAAGTTTCTAAAAATGCGTTATTAGTTATATCTAACTTACAACTGATTGTTTAAAGTGGATTGAGCAACCATATTTCAAACTCCCAAAATATATTTTTAATCTTATTTTCGATAAGTCATGCAATCGGTAGGTAAATTAATAGTTTCGAGTAAAGTTACACTGCAATAAAAATCGTACTACGAATAAAATATTGATTGCTACGATGATATTGAACATTTATATAGATAATTAAATATTTAATAAATAAATGAAATGATCCTCTAATATTGTATGATAACGAATTTCATTTCACTATTCAAAATTGAAAAATGAATAAAATTTACTCACGGCCGATTAAAATATTTATTTTTTGTATACGTCTGGTTTCGAACATAATATACAAAGGTTATATTCAAATTATTGTTCACCAGCATAGGTTCCACGTATGCCAAATAAATGGATTGTTGATATAATAATTTTCTCATTATTAACTAAATCCTTTTTTCATTTTAATAAAAATCGTTGTTTATGATTGTGTAATTTGTGCGCAAATATATAGTTGTTCTTAATAGGAAATATTCAGAACGTGGCCTGTATCTTTGTTCATTGTCCATCATCATTAACTTGATAAAATTTTAAAATATTTTCGTTTTTTCGCATAACACTGTGTACACAAATTAACCTAAATAATAATGAGTTAAAACATTCAAATTAATTACACTTTTTCGTAACTTATAATCTGAATTTACTAAACATTTTGACGATTTGGGTACCATATAATATCTTATAGGAAACTATAATTAAGAATAAACTATAATAATATATCAAATGATTAGCGATAAGATATTAAATTAATAAAAAATCTATTTTATATGTTTTTCTAAATTCGTTGTTTAATTTAATTTAAGTTTACATGTACATTAAAATATATACATCTTTACAGCTAAGCTGTTATTATATCTTTGGGCATATTATATAGAAGATTACGCTCTTTTTTAATTAGTTTTAATTATGTTTGTTACTATTTGGATGAATATTGTGAGATTTTTTGAAACATTTTTACTTAAATTTTTTACTATAGTTTATACTTAATAAAAATGTATACTTAAAAGTTTTTCTTTCGTAATTTTTGTCTTGTGTTATGTGTTTATTCATTAAAAGTGTATGTATGTATGTACATATGAATGTATGTATGTATGTATGTATGTATGTATGTATGTATATATATATATGTATATATATTTGTATGTATATAATATACATGTATTTAACGCTTTGTATAGCGACTTATTGGATCACAGCAGGGGTCCCTAAAATTGAGCTCTGTAAGACATTTTATGCAATATTACACGAACATTATAGTGAGACTTTGCCCCATGTAGTGTCAATGTTTTTCACAGTGTGATTGCTCCCTACGTCATAACAACTATATTGGTGCCATCACGTAGCAAATCTATGCGAGTAAGTACATGTGTTCAGGGTGCAGCATAAGCAACAGCCAATTACATCCCATTTTGCGCGTATAAATATACATATTATATATATATATATTTATATATATATATATATATATATATATATATATATATATATATATATATATATATTTATATATTTATATATATATATATATTTATTTATTATATGAGTATATGAATGTGTGTTCGAGTCGTAGGAGTACTTATATACGCGCGTATCCCCAACAATAGTGGCTACAGGTGTCTGCCCTTATGTGGAAAGAAGATTAGCTCACTTAGCGTGCACACCGCAATACGGTATTTAGAATAAATTGCAAAGGACGTGCATAAATTTTCACAATATCTTTGTTCCAATCAGGTTTTCATATCCCTTAGGTATTTATTTTCATTTCGGCCTATAATATCATCGGTTGTAAAGTCCACGTACTAGGCGGCCATAGGCGAATGTGTAGCACCATAATAATTGCGAACAATCGGTACCTATCGTAAACTTGTACACATATTTTGTACGTTTAGTACACACGTATATATATATATATATGTATGCTTGCGCGATAATAGGCACCGAACAATTTTCACTTGTTAACATAATATCGTGTATTATACGGCCAACGATTCGAAGTTTGGCACGACGAATCCCATAAGGAACATCATAATGCAAACAACGGGCATAATATTTCTCCGTTTCTGCGGCTGGGCGGCAACCGTTCTTGGTTTCGGACTATATCGTTATAAATTATAACTTATAATTATACGCTGTCGATGCATGCAGCGCGTCAATCTAATACAATTTATAATATAATATACCCGATACGACGACATTAAAATATACGCCGAGCTCTCGTCATTGTCACCGTTCAGGCGCCTGTTGTTTTCCAATTAAAATACGTACCGGCGAATTTTTTTTCTTCTACCGTATACACGTTAAAAATCGTGTGTTTTATCGTCTTTCCCACTGTTTTCCCACCGAACAATAGACACCTTGAATTCCGAACACGCGCAATGATTAATGTTCTACCGTCGGGTCGTAGCGTATATACGTACACGTGTGTGTGTGTGTGTGTGTGTGTGTATGTAATATATATACACACACCTATACGCGGCATAGGATTTACGTAATTTCACGTATAAGTTAATTTACTTCACAGCAGCTATTATTAGCACAAGGTGCACGCACTCGTAAACGGGACATGACCCTCGGACGTGTAAAAGAATAGCTGTAGGTACTGTACAATAATTGACGGGTTTCATGGATGGTATCGGCTGTTTTAGGCTTATGACGTGACATCGAGTACGACACACGTGTGTTTTCGAAGAGTAGGTACATCACACGCCATTATTTTAACGCTACGGTGGTATACGTCTGTTTTTTTTCGCGTGCGATTTCTTCCGATTCGTCGTTGTACGTAGGTGTGTGCTGCACCTGAATAATTCTGCGAGTTAGAAAACGTGTAATGGGTATTTGTGAGTGAAAATCGTAACGATCGTTAATTTTGAAACCTATTTATACGGAGGAAAGTAAAAACGTTGGCATACGCGTGATTATGATGACGCGTACCCATTTGCGTGGAGGAGATCAAAAGTAATTCGTATTTTAAAACACTTTCCTTTGCATCGCGTAAATGTATTCAGCGCATTAAATCTGCCATGTGAAGTGTATAAACGTAGGTATATGAAAATGATAATTATAACGTCTAGCCGCGGTTAATTGTAATCGCGTTATCAGATCTCATTAGGATCTACTGCACTACGGAGCGTACGAAACGGCTGTTTTAGATTTCATATCGCGTGTAAATAAAACACTTGTTCGTTATGATTATTATTATGTTATATTATTAATAAAGAAACGTCGAGGGAAAGCGAACACGGCATTGTGATCAATCGCCGCCGTTCTTTTACCATATTTCAGGGATGGGTTTCCCGGGTTTGCTTTGGGCTCACGCGGTCTTAAAAATAGTATTCGTTATAATATTACAGTGAGTTACACTTATTACTACAATTCATACCTAACCTGTCAAGTTATCGGGTTTTCAATTGTTATCACCTTGGTTGTTACGCATTACTTCAAAAGCCAAGTATAAAAATCAACTTAGTACTCTTGGTTACCGCCATCTCTTACGCTACAGTCTATATAGTTGAATACATAATAAATTAATTCAGAATATGTCTTCATACAGTTGTACATTTAAAGTTCAATATAACTGAGTTATTGCTTTAAAATCAAATACCTGTCTGTTAAGCGTTATTTATCTTTGAAAGTATACATTTCCTTGTTTGTACGTTGATTGCACGAATGAGAAATTTTAATTTATGCATTTCTATAATCTTCTAGTGGTTTATAAACATATGTTTCTAATATAATTTTTGAAAATGTAAAATTTATATTGAACAGATATAACGGATTCGTATAATGTAAAATGTGTTTGAAAAAAAAATGAATTTCAAATCGATCCCGTTCTTTTGACTGTAATACTGTGAAAATCGAATATTTGAGATTTTACCATAATACATTATAGAATAAGTAACGTTGTTTACCAACGGTAAAAAAATCTACAAATTGCAGTACTAATAATCATGGTCTGTATTACATGCATACATGTTTATCTATACATAGAATAATACTCGTGTGAGTATTACGAACACGACGTATGAACGCGAAGACATAAACTTTAAATTTCGCACAATAATATTACTCGACGAGAAAACGCGTTTCCACGACGAACGAGTATAATATTGTAAAACGCCGAATAGGTAATATTATTACGACGAATTTACAATAGTCGAGAATCTATACGGATAAAACCGAGATACTTTTGTCGATTTTCCTCGTGAATTTATCTCTACGTACGCCTAACTGCTATAGAACGATATTTTATAGTCTAGATTTTTGTCATTCGAGTGACAGAGAAATCAAAAAACCATTGCACCGGAGTATACATGTGTAATACGATATTCAGATAAAGTGTCGTGTTGACCATATATTTTATTATCCGATCGACGCGTAAATAGCTGCAGATCTTCCACACACTTAACCCTTAAATACATACCGTTGAATTTCCGAATGTTTAAACGACGTTGGCTATTTAGTACTATTTATCTGCAGTATTTATAAACAAAATCATTTACCGTATCAATTTAAGATCAAATAATAAACGTAGAAGGGAAAAGTGTGTACTTACAGTTTTAAAATTTCCACAAAACGTTAACATTTCTTTTTGATATGAAAACATCTTATACGGCGTTCAGTCCGTTTGGGCAGTGAAATTTTCGAGCGTTACCTTTTTCGCGTAACGCTCGTTTGACATGTTTCTACGTGTTCATTGTTTATATAAATATATATTTTTTTTTTTAATAAACGTTATTTGATACATTTTCATTTTCGCTTTGACTGAGAACATAAATTTCCATTCCTATTTATGATTTCAGTCAACTATTACTTTCATATTATTCAAAATATGTAATTGAATTGAATATCGCTTTGTGTCCGGAAAATAAAATTTAAACAAATTTAATTCTTAAAACATTTTAAACCTAACCTACAAATATTATGAAAGCATGTCTTTTAAATTAAGAATATTTACTTCAAATTCTACATATTAAATCTATATTCCTAAGCTCACATATACCTACCGTTTTCACATCTTCCGAGGGTCGCCCATGACACTCTCAGTTTTTTTTTTTTTTAATTAAAAAAAAAATGCATTTAAGGGTTAGTACGGGAATCAAAAACGTTACTATTATTATCGTGCGTACGTTATCATAAAAAACACTCAGGAGTGACCGGGAAAACGTGTAATGTCGAACCGCGTGCGTATATAGGTACCACACGTCATAAACCGAAGCAATTATCCCGATCGTCTTAAGGGAAAACGACATTTTTCCGCGCGGCCACGTGATTTCACGGCGTTTTTTCAATTATTTTTTTAACGTTTTATTTTCATATTTATTGTTTGTTTTTTTCACTGTAGTGATTGTTATTTTTGTCTCTTCTCCCGCAGACTCACGGCGGCGCGCGTCGTCTAAAAGCGGCATGGAAATGGCTGCCGGCATGGAAGTGGTCGGCGGTGCCGGGGCTCATCACCACCACCATCATCACCCGCACCACCGCAGCTGGTACGATTCGCCGGCCGGCTCGTCGTCGTCGTGCCGCGACGACCCGCTGCCGGGCGACAACATGACCGACCACATGAACTCGTTCTTCGCGCACCACCACGCGAGCACGCTGGACCCGCACCCCGCGGCCAGGGACTACCATCACCACCGGGCCGCAGCGGCGGCCACGGCCGCGGCCGCGGCGCCGTACCACCGGGACTCGCTCACCGTCACCGCCCGCTACTATCACCAACAGATACACTCGCCGTTCGCACCGCCCCCGCCGACATCGTCGCACGGTAAGTCGAGCTTTTCCCGTTTTAACGTTTATTATAAAATATATTACGTCGACGCGTCGTCCGGTGTCTCGTGCGACTCCGGGGTCGAAGCGCTCTGGCGTGTCGGGCCGCCGACGGCCGCCCTTCTGTCCGCCCGCAGTATGTGTGAGTGTGTGTAGAGCAGGGGTCGGCAAGTGATTTCTACAGGAGTCTGGAAAACTAAAATAATACGTAAACGGAGTCCGTAGGATAAAATAATTAATTTTATTACCTTATTCAATAGCTGTTATTTACTAAAACGTTAAAATTATTTGAAGAGTTAACATATGCCTTGTGATGTTATATATTACGAGAAATCGCATTTCTTGTCTTTGGCTAGTAACTTGAAATCGGCAACTCTCGTAGAACGTCTAAATACGAAATATCTTCCCAATAGGCTCAAGGCGAGAATCCGTTAACTTTGTCACGATGGAAATCGAAATAAGGTACTTATTGAACTACCTATCAAAAAAACACGTGTCGACGGTCCAGATTAATGCCTTCCGCGGTCCGCCAGTTGCCGACCGTTGGTGTAGGGTGACGATTGGCGGGACAAAAAGGGTCCGTGTAGTAAGACGGAATCTACGTTACTGCTGTTCGAAACGAATAGACGAACAGAAATAAAATATACGGAATCAAAAATTGAGAAACTGAAATTCTTTTTTATTTTTATTTTTTTTTTTTCTATTCGGCGACGAAATTCGGTCCCGGGATTCACGTGTGACTTTTTTCGTTAGCGAATCAATGTTCGGGCTTCGAGTATATATTATATTTCGAGTATATATTATATATACAGTAGAACCTCGATTATCCTAACTAATTGGACCACACCTAGTTTGGATACGCAAAAGTTCGGATATTGGAAATAAAAAAAAAAAATTTTTTAACAATTACATACTCTATATTTATCATTATTTTTATTATTATTATTACTAATATTTTATCAGTACTACATGCATTACATTATTCAAAAATCATTACATACATAGGAACATATTATATATTATGTTTATCATATTTTTTTGAAAAAATTATCGATTTTCATTTGACGACGAGCTGCAACGCGGTTTTTTGCAGCCAAGTCTGGCAAACGTTTAAGACGAATTAAATGATAAGCCCGTTACGTTTTGCTTATCTACGTACTAACGATTCACACATGTATACATTCATATATGTACCTACGTACTGTAATAAACCAAAAGCAAAAGTTATGATAAATTCAATAAATCGGCCGCGGATACGAGTGCTTCAACGAGTTTTACCGTTCGGATAACAGAACGTTCGGATACTCTAATTGTAGTTCGGATAATAGAGGGTTCGTATAATGAAGGTTCGGATAATCGAGGTTCTACTGTATATACAATATCGTTTGTACACGCCGCAGAAGCGACCGCGTTCTAGAGTACTGGAAGCGTAATATAACTACAATATTACTATTTGATTGTGGCAGTTGGGTGGGTACAAAATTAGGAACTTGGTTTGAAAATTTCGATTTCGTAACGTGCGAAAAAGTCATTGCGTGCGCGCGCGCGCGTGTGTGCGTGTGTGTGAAATGATTATAATTAATTACGTTGGAAATAATATGGAGATTTTATTTTTGAATAATTTATCGAAAAAAAAAGAAAAATTGAATTCGAAATCGAAAGGTAGGACGACCTCGAGCTCGAGGCCCGTAACTTTGGAAATCTATATATACGCATATATATATTATTTGCGGGGAAAATGGCGAAAATTATACGCGATTATGAAATTTCACTCGTTCCGGTGTTCCGCACGCGGGGTTACAAGTTTAACGGTCGGCACTCTTACAATACGCACATATACATGCACGTTTGAGAAATCTCTTGTGTTCGGTGGGTTGCTCAATAAGTCTATGCGGTTCCGTTCAGTTCATATAGTGCTGTACATATTATTATAGCCTATAATCGTCCGACGAATATACGAGTCGATTGCCACACGCCGATTTTCTTCTCCTTTTCTCAAAAACAACAAAGACCGCTTAGAGCAATAATATAATATCAATAACGATAACAATAATAATAAATAACAATATCGTCTAAACAGTAACTCTATACTGTTCATCCGTACACCGTGTACACGCGTAGACATATTATATTATAATATACGAGTGTATTAATCTACATGTGCATAATATGTAAAATTCGCTTTGTGTTATTGTATACGCGCCGTAAAATTTAACGGCCTTCTCATTAATTATTAATTAATATTAACCGGACATTGAGCAATTTTCGAGTGTAGAAAGTGAAACACTTTGTATACGTACGTACGAGTATACTCGGACTCCTCAAGACTGTCCGACCCGGTGCGCGTACAACCCGAACTGCGGTCGCTGTCGTTTTCCACACGCACGCACCGCACGCACGCCCGATGGAAAACACTTTGGCCGCGGCCGTCAAGGATTTATTTATATGGTGGCAGTCATGGACGAGATAGCACACGGCTCTACGGCTCTTGATGATGGCGCTGACTCTTTACACCTGGCTGACCACCACACACACACACACACACGCACACACACACACACACACACACACACGCACACACGCACACACACTTCACTGTCCGTCGGTCGTTATAGCTATCATTAACCCGCAATGGTGAAAAATACGAAAAAAAAAAACAGAGAGAAAGAGAGAGAAAATTATAATAATAATAATAATAATATATGCACGTATTATACATAGGTGCCATTGTGATGTTATATAGGTGTATAATATGTGCACATAAAATATACGGTGGGTACACGCAACGTACACGGAGTTAATATCATTGTTATTATTTTTTTTTTTTTTTTTAAGGACACCCGATCATCAACGGCCCACAAAATTGTACACCAGAATTTTACTTCCAAAAAACTCTTGTATATGATTTAGTGATTTTTTTCTTCTTCTTCTTCTTCTTCGCTCAAACACCGTTTTTAGAACATTACCTTCTATGGGACGGGACGGCGGCGATCGGTGTTCTCTGGCCCTCCTCCGCGGTGGCCACGCATTATTATCAATATTATGTATAACGCGAGCAGCGTTTCATTAAATCCACTCCGCAGGCATAATTAACTGCGCGCGATCGCTTTGTAATTTCGTGTATTGCTATACAGTGAAGTCGTTCTCGTTTTTGTTTTTTTTTTTTTTTTCGTAGTGATATTACATGTATTAAATTTTTGTTTTCGCCTCCTCCACCTGTGTGTGTGTGATACAGTGAACACCACTGCGGAATCGGTAATTTGTAAGTGTAAACCGAGAATCCGGTAACAAACGCGTTCGGACCGTAGAATTAGCCCTGGACATATCTGTGCACCACACGTATAACGTGAGTTGCGTTGTTATTATACGTGCTCGACTGAAAAAAAAAAAAAAAATAACAACAATAAAATCACATTTCGTATGAAAACGTTTAAACATGGAACGGTGGGCGCTTTAATGTACTAAACTGGCACACTATTAAACCACGAACGACGGTGGCGGCGAGGTCACGACGAAAAAACGTCAGTTTTTTTTATCATTTTTATGTGTATTTTTATTTTTATTTTCATTTTCGTGAAACAGTTTTCCTGCACGAGGAGGACAGTGCCATTTTGTTGTGCTTTACGCTCGGGTATACTTGTGTAGGGCCGACGAGCACGAAAAATAAATAAATATAATATATCATAATAACGGTCTAATTTTTTCCTCGACATTACCATTTGTACATGTACGCGCGTGCGTGCGTGCGTGAGTGTGTGTGTGTGTGTGTGTGTGTGTGTGTGTGTGTGTGTGTGTGTGTGTGTGTGTGTGTGTGTGTGTGTGTGTAGGTGAAACGCGCAATGTTCTTCCACTCCTTCCGGTCAGGCCACGCACCGGATACCGTGCATAGGGTTCTCATTATAAAATTGGCTCTTACCCGATAATAATAACAATAATAATAATATTATGAAAAAGTAGACTCCTGATAAGAATCTGTCATACGCATTACATCCTTTTTTTTCCACTTGTAAATTACGGATAAATACGCTGCTCGTTTTGTGCTGCGTATATAATATTACCTCCATAAAATAATGTGCGCATATAATAAAAATATAAAAATAATAATAATAAACCGGCGGAACTAATTTCGTTGTCATTGATCCGCCATCGTGACCGGCTCAAATGAAAAGTACCTACGCATAAATATATACTATAATATGTACATCTGTATCTAACTTATGCGTGTGTAATTACGTGTATAAAAATATGGCTTTAACGGTAAAAATAAAAAAAGTTAAAAAATAAATAAATCGAAAAATCGACGAATTAATTTTCGTTTTATTTTGCGGCGACGCCACGTAATATCATTATTTTTGCTATTACAACGTCTCGTCATAGTCCATGCCGGATTCGTCAGACGCGCGGTTCTAACCGTTTATGTGAAACAACTCTTTTCGTACGCGGTTCTTGGCTCGAGTCCTGAATAATAATAACACACACCGAATGAACATAAACTCAGGTACGCTCGTTGCATATAGGTGCGAATACATAGCATAACCCGTCTTTACAGAATTCGTATCACCCGGCCGAACAGTCTAAAAAAAAAAAAAAAAACGTATTCATAGCATTTCGATTCGTATGATGTACGAAGTAAAACACGTATATTATGTATCTATAACTATATCTATATCTATATATACCTACATAGATCATCTCGTCCGTAGTACCGCGGACGCATCTATAAACGTCGAGCGTACCCGCGGCGAAATACAATAATATAATTCTGTGATGAAAAAAAAATATACACTACACATTAATACGGTTTAACACGGTTGTAATTGTTGTGATTAAGTCTCTCCGGAGTAGGAGTTGTTTATAATTTATACATACGCGTATACATCATTAATACAATGTATTATAATTATAGACCGAATAAACGTAACGTATACCCTACCTAGTGTGGACGGTGTATAGTAGTGATTGAAGGTTTTGTAGATATTTTTAAGGAATTAAGTCGTAATGGACAACACGCAAAAGCGTACGACGCGTATAAGAGATTCGACAAATCACAGATCACTATAATATGTGCGCCATATAGAGAAGACCGTAATTATTTACATGCCGCGACTGTTGGGAAATTAGTTTCCATAGGAATCACCTTGTAGCCATGCGAAAGAAAAAAAAAAGTAGTTGCCTCTAGTTGTATTCTATGGTATATACCGTCCACGTTTGGTACCAGTGCTTTTGGCTCTGATGAAACGTGATGATTTTTTACTATTTAATTATTATTCATTGATGAATACTATCGATGATAGCAGTAAAAAAACAATCAAAATATGTATATTTTCGCGATGAGTCTTCACTCTTCATACACGGATAAGGTGATAGGGTAGGCTTTTAATTTGGTGCGTCAGAGTCGCCATAAGAAAATCGTAAAACTTCGTAATCGTTCTTATTGCTTCTTTGCTAGTAAAGATAAAACCGAGCATTGATGTTTTCGTTTAATGTCGATTATGTACGTTTGACTTTCGCTATTGGTCTCGTAAAACTTTGATACGTGATAACTTAACAATATAATTTAAAATTTGATACCAAGAACCTAGATATAGGACCGTATGGGTAAATTTAAGCCTCAGAACCATGTGTTCGATTGCCGATAAACTTATTAAAATCTCTCAGAAGTCATTATTACTTATATACAACGATAATTCGTTTCCTTATCTGCTGAGTCTCATTGGTGACCAGTTTGTATTGACAGTTCTACTCCAGAAGTCTGTCGTTTCCATAGCGGTGATTGGATCACCTTTAGGGAACGGAAGATAATACAGATAGAACAATGTAACATAATAATAATAATAATTATAATTCAAGGTAAGGGTGTTTTGTCATAAGTACACGATAAAGCAATAAATGCATAAACTGAACTCCGCCACAGAGACAAATGTAGCACTCCTCCACAAGATCCGATACAGTAATTATCGTTAAAAACAGCAGCATTAAATTTGTGATCACCGTTTATAATAATAGCATTATCCAACTGTACGACGGAATTTCGTGTTTTTCGAATTTATTTATTTTCTTTACTCCCGCCGCGGCCACAGTACACACACGCGCCGACGTCCACACGTTGTTTGCATGTAAATCGTTCCATGAATTTGTCGTTATAATATTTTTCTTCGTATTTTTATTTATTATTATTATTTATTTATTTTTTTTTTTTTTGTATTCTTCTGGGTCACTCGCGCTCTGTACTCGGTGGTCGTATTATATACACTCGTCCATACACGCACACACGGTCGTACACACACACACACACACACACACACATACACACACGTGACGGTACAAACAATGATAATAACAACAAACATGATGCGGTATACGCGGTGAAGCGACGGGCTGGGTAGGGGGGGGTCGTTACACGAAAACGAATAAAACACACAAAAACAAAAAGAAGGAAAAACAAAAAAAATAATAATTCCTGAATTTTAAATTGGGCAAGATTTATTTGCCGTTTGTGTCCGTGCGGCTGTATGTATACATATAATATGTTTATATAATCTCGTGTTGTGATGGGACGACACACTCATACAGACGCACACACACACACACACGCACACACACAAGAACACACACACGCACACACGCTAACAGACGGCGGGGTGGACGGTTGAGCGTGTGCGCGCGCGCGCCCGAACTCGCCAACACACGCGGCGGCGACGGCGGCGGTTGATTAATCGACCGGTCCCCGAGGGCACAACCGGCTCGCTAGCTCTCACTCCACCGCCGCCGCCGCCGCCACCGCCACCGCAGCACGTCTCTCTACGGAGTATTTTATTTTATTATTTTTTTTTTATTTTTACTTTTTTGTTTTTTTTTTGTTTTTATTTCTATATAAATAATATGTGTCGTCCGAGTGGCTCCGACGGCGGCGGCGGCGGCATTTGTCGCGCGCGACCACGAGAGCCCGGCGCGCACATTCCTGTCCGTCGCTCTCGTTACGCGTGTACGCCACCGCCGGGTTTGCGACGTCCGGGGTACACCGGCCGGGGCGGCGAGGGGAGAGACGACGACGTATGACGTTTGGTGTCTTTTTTCCTCGACCGCCCGTGTGCGCGTGTGTGAATGTGTGTGCTCGTATATATGCCTGTGTGTGCGTGTATTCCTGTGTGTGTGCGTGCGACACACGCGTATAACTCGCGAGCACACCGCCGCCGGTCGGACGTCCGTGACAAACGGTCCAGATAAACACTAGAGATATAACATTATAACGACGACGACGACGACGACGACGGTTATAATAACGGGCCCACTCCGCCGCCGTCGTTATCGTTTGTGCGCCTATGTATATACGTTTATGTTTATTGTCATTACTATTTTTATTTATTTTTTTTTTTTATTCCGTTCGTAGTTGAAATCCTTTTTGGTCGCAAGTCGCCGCCGCCGCCGCCGCCGCCGCGTCGCGGCGTCCGTTTGCTTTATCGGCGTCGTAACATGTGTATTATAATGTTATTACGTTTCGGACAGACCCGCACACCGCCCGGTCGTGCACGCCCCGTTTGCCCACGGTTTTACCGCGCGATCGTACGTAATCGATCCTTTCCGAAATTCGATTTTTCAGAGCCGACGGAAAATTCGAAGCGACGGTTCAACGTCCGTGTTTGAGTGCGTGCGGCGTGTGCGTGTATTATCGTATCAGAAGTTTGTCCACATAAAATATGGTCGCGCTCGCCGTCGTTGGCAGATTTCATTGCGTTTATACCTTGCGCCCGTCGCCCTCGTTCTCTCACCGTTGTCGTGCTCGTCGTCGTTAATTTCGCCCTAAGACTTTCGCTAAAACTTTTGCCCGCGGAGTTTTTTTGTTCTTTGTTTTTCTTTTGCGCATTCTATTTGCGCGGTCTCGTGCGGCAATTTACACGTACGCACTCAATTCGCAGGGAAGCCTGCTGCGGGTCGCAAGATTTATCGACGTAATAATATCCCTTCGCTTTCGAGGACAACGGTGGCGTTTCGAGTCGATCCTGTAGGTGCTCACCCGCGTTATCCTTTAGACGCGTTTGTTGTTTGCGGTTTTCAAACAAGTTACGCTCGTATAGGATGCGTCCACACAGACATAGTCCGAGAGATCGTTAAATATAACATGTGAAATCGTCACGTCTGTGTGATACACCTCGTATACATATACACAACACGGGTCGTGTGCGGTTTATACACGAATTTATTCGTATGATATTTGCTCTGTTGTAGTAGCGCGCGCACAAGCACGCGAAAAATGAAAAAACGAAAATTGTTTATTTTATGGAACATTATATTCAAACACACGCACACGCACACACACACGCGCGCTCGCGCTTGTAGAACATGGACGAGTGTATTATAATATAATAATATTATAGTTTGTGTAATTATACGCGCGCGGACACGGCGTGTAAGTACTTTAATTACGACGGGCGAGTGCAACCGACGACCTTCTTACAATAATAATAATATTATGTGTACACAGTGTACAACGCACACGCGGCGACGGTGGCCAAACGACGGTCGGTCGGTCCTTGGGCGTCCGCGGTAATTCGAAAAAATTATATTATAATATCCGACGCGGTGGCGGCGGGCTAATTAACGGCTGGCAACGATACGTATAGCTGTATGGTAAAATATACGTGTGTACGCACTGTGCATTACACAGGCCATACGCACGACGGCTACAGTATAAACACACATTCGTATGCATGTGTGTGTGTGTGTGTGTGTGTGTGTGTGTGTGTGTGTGTGTATTGTTTATACGCGCGACCGATGTGTGTCAGTGGCGTCGGAATAATTAATACGCGGCACAACTAAATAATTGTATTACAATAATATTATGATGTGTATGATACACAGTATGTACTACAACCATAATATTATGTGTTATCGTCAGACTGTAAACTCAAAGGAAAGTGTCGGCGTACATCCTTCGTCTTCTGCGCGTAACGGCCGAGTAATATTCACAGCGTGCGTGTGTGTGTGTGTGTGTGTGTGTGTGTGTGTGTGTGTGTGTGTGTGTGTGTGTGTGTGTGTGTGTGTGTGTGTGTGTGTGTGTGAGTAGTATACGTAAAGTGACCATATATTTTTTTAATCAAAACGGGACAAAACAAAAAAACAAATCATAGTTGTTTGTTACAAACAAATATTTTTAATTTAATAATATTACTAGCAAATTTCTGTGGTACTTATAATGTTTTTAAGGGACAAAAAAATTAAATAAACTTATTACACTTACTAGGTAATTAACTTATTATAAACAAAATGTTTTCGTGTAATAATTACAAAATTAAATACTTGTATATTTTTCTATTAACGATATTTCGTCGAAGAACATTTATTTTCATTATTTTTTTTGCCTGCTTTTTGAAAACGGGACATTTTAGCGTCCCGAAGATTTTCCAGGGGACAACGGGACAAAGATTCAAAATCAAGGACTGTCCCGTTCAAAACGGGACGTACGGTCACCTTAAGTATACGTCACTACGCCGTGCAATGCGTGCGTAAGCGTATATACGTGTACCCGCACGTCGTCTTGCGGCAAGAGGTGTAAATATCGCACGCGCGAAAATCCGACCGGCTGCCAGCAGCGCACACACAAACACACACGTTTCGGGCGCGAATTCACACACACACACACAAACACACACACACACACACACACACACACACACACACACACGAGCGCAAATACACGTACACGCACTCACACGCGCGCATACAACGTATATTATACGTGTATATTATACACACGTATGATATGATAAACGCGTATAACAATATTATAAGTAAAACAATGCTGCCGAAGGTGGTAACAACGAACAGCTCGTACGGTTCGTGTGGAATGCGCGCGGCCCATTGTTGTGATCGTGAGACTGTGGCACCTTTTGGTCGTTATTTGAATTATAAATCAATTTGAACATGGCCGGAAATACCGTCGCCGACGAAAAAATAAACGCCCCGCGCTTCTTACGCGCGCGCTCACACACACACACACACACACACACACACACACACACACACACACACCTAACATTATACGTATACGCGTATAAAGCGTACAGCTCTATAGCCCATACAATATTTACTACTACTTTACAGCTACTATATACAACCACTACTAGGTGTATACGGTCACGGGTACTTCTACTATACATAATATTATAATATCACGGCGTGTACGCGTGTTTGTGATGAAATCGTGGGCGTTGTGTGGTATAAAAATCCACTGCTAGTGTCACACGACTTTATCGCGGAGGGCAAAGATGAATAATCGTGTCGTTTGTCCGGCACGTCTATACTACGTATACCTGTACCCACTGTATTATTGGACGTTTTAACGTTGATATTTTGTCACGGTCTTAAACTATAACATAGCTATGACGCGCGTGTGTCGTATATGTATATTATATTTTTATATTATATATTTGGTCGTCTAAAATACGTCACCGTCGTTGTGGCCTGCGACGACACAATGTTCTAGGACGGTGTCGTGGTAAAATCTTGATTTCGCACAACGCGGCGTTAATGCGTATTCGCGAACGCCCACGACGCGCGTGTACTGCTGTAGGTACTATTGTGCACTGCGACTGCCCGTGTCCGCGTGGTGCACACAGTGCGAGCGCGTGTCGTGGGTGTTCTGCAATTAAAAGCCACTAGATGACGTCTTATATACATTTAACGTATTCGAACGTATTTCAACACTAATTGGATTTTCGAGGTTCCGAACTTTTTACGGAATCGTTAGAAAATATTTTTACGGATCGTTTTAATATTTTGAACACATATGTATTATTATCATACACTTTTTGGGCTATTCTCGTAAAAGTAAAAGAGTAAACGTTCAGAGAAATAATATGTCATATTGTATCTTTTGATTGACGCACACGGTGAACACACACTGTACATATATGTATACACAACCACGTCACTGAACGGTGCGTGCTCACGATAAAACGTTAAAACTTTACCGTCGTGTAGTGCGTGTGAGTGTGTGTGTGTGTACATTCTGCAGCGTATCAAAACGTCGTGTACGATATTTCATTTCGTTTGGTTTCAGTTTGATTTTTTTTTCTTATGTGTGCTTAAGCGAAGGCGACGTCGCGTCGTATTTTTTCGGCACCTTTGTGCGCGTGGTACGTCGTAAATAATATCACTCGGCCCGTGTATGTTTTTTGTAGTCTGTGTCTTTGGTATATTATACACTGTTTTTTCTTTCTTTTTTTCTCTCTCTGGTTATTATTAATTTCCTCGACGTTTGTCGGCCACGCAGCCATGCACTGCATACACACACACACGTACATACACACACACACACACACACACACACACACACACACACACACACACACACACACACACACACTCACTCACTCACAAACACTTATTATATCGCGTGCGGTTCGCGGTTGGCCCAAGCGCGCGTTGTGTCGCGCCAACACGAAGGGCGTAGGCTTTATAATATGTGCAGTATATAATATAATATGTATTTCTTCGGACGACGGTCTGTTTCCCCTCTCCTTCAACCGACTCTACCCAATTCTTGTATATTCATGTATATATTTACCTACATAATATGTCAGCTTACACACTTACACACACACACACATATACACACTCACATATACATGTATATACATTTACTACCTTATGTATGTATATAATATACATTGGTGTGCGCATTAATAATTTCAAATATATAAACGGCAGTACCGCAAAAAAAAAAAAAAAGAAAAAAAAACATTAAATTAAGAAAAAGAGGAATAAACGAGGAGAATTAAAAATTATGTCACTACTTGTTATCCGACGCGATTAAAACAGGTATAATAGCGATCGGAGATCGTAGAGGGTGTCGCTGCCGCTGTGACGTCGACACGAGGTATGTGTGTGCGTGTGTCAGTTGTGTTTGAATATAATACACGTGAAATTTGTGCAGGGAAAAATATTCGCGTGAAACGTGACGGCACGTGCACGCGGTGTGCAAAAACGCATACGGCAACATAATATAACATACGTTATTATAATACGTTATGTATTATATATCACACCTATACGGCGGAGGTCTGATTTAAATGTAACGCGTTCTTTTCGAATGTCTGTGAATCATGACGTGCGTATTATTGTGTCGAAAACGACTTCGGAATAAGTTCACCGCCGTATGAGTATAAAACGTAACGATCCTCGGCGGACGACGGATTACGTATATAGAAACGTCGTGGTTTTTAAAACGCGTACAATCGCGGTGCAACAACGTCCACGTGCACCGGTCGAAATCTCTCGGTTATTCAAACGGTTCCCGATTCCGGGGCGTGACCCGGCCGACAGTCTTTCGACCTTTTCGCCCGGTTTCGCCGTTATCAATGTCGTATTTATGAGGTGATTATAATTTTAGACAAACACGAGTCTGCCGTTCGCGAGTTTCAATGTGACGTTTTGTTTTTTCTCGTTTCATTGTTGACGGCCCGCGGTTATTGTCACTCTCCAAACGGCGAATATGCTCTCTAATCCCATCCGCACGTATAGACTGTGTGTGAGTGTGTGTGTGTGTGTGTGTGTGTGTGTGTGTGTGTGTGTGTGTGTGTGTGTGTGTGTGTGTGTGTGTGTGTGTAGGTACAAAAGCGCGTCAAACGCCGTGTCGTCGCATTGTGTGCGCGTGTAATATATTATACGAGTCGCGATATTTCGGTCGTCGTCGACGTAGACTGTATACATAAGTGCGTATATATATATTCGTTCGAATGCATATCGGACAAATATGCATATGAATTACCGAAAAATCCTACTGGCAAAAAGTTACACAACCATTATAATCACCGTCACGCGCGCACACGCGATCGGCGTAAAATATTCACGATATCGGATATGCCCACCGTCTACCGTATATACGCGTGTATATTGTACGGCGCATAATCCCCAAACGCCGTTGTCGTTATTGTTGTCGCTTTAGGTACATGCATACGTATAATAATATTATATCGTACACACGGACACACGCGATATATGTACCTATATATGGTATATATATATATATATATATATATATATATATATTATATGTGTGTGTTTTTGTGTGTGTGTGTGTGTGTGTGTGTGTGTGTGTGTGTGTGTGTGTGTGTGTGTGTGTGTGTGTGTGTGTGTGGCCGCAGTCCGCTTCGTTCGCACAGGATGATAATGGGTCGTAATATAATAATACAACCGTGTACTACACACGTATACGTTGCAATATTTATGCGGAGGACATTATTTGCGTCTTTCTCTCTCTCCCGTTGACGATCGCATAATACACGATTCGTATTTAGATTTACGAAATACATTATGATGTATTCGGTTTTTTTTTTGCCTATTGTCTCGCTTGCATAAAAAAAAAAATCGTATAATGGACTAGCTTATTATTATTATTATAACTGCCGATTATTTATCTCTCTCGTTTGATGGTGCCAAATAATAATAATATTTTAAGCAACCGCATCATCGATGTATTTACCATATATATAATATGTATGAGTGTACCATATAATTAAAAAAATGACGTTTGAACTCGAACGTACTATGTTGCTTATTTTTCGCATAACATTCAAAACAAAACAGTTTTCTCGACAAACAGCACTGCACACATTTAATGTTTCAGACGTGTATAATACACATTATAGACGGTATATCGTTTTTTTTTTTTTTTTTGTAGTTCTGAATTAATTCTAGTAGAAAAAACAAAACTATATGATTACATAAAAAAAAAAAATGATAAAACTCGTAGCTATACACAAACCACCGGACCAATAATATATAGGTACTATATATAATAATATGATCGTCGTCGCAAGGGGTATATAACAACCGGTTTATGCGCGTCTAAAAGAGCATAGGCGTTTGGAATACAAATTATTATTCTTCAGGAAGTTCGAATCATTCTCCGTTTGACAGCTTCGAATTCCTAAACAAATGTTACGGGTACACACACACACACACACACAAATATATATTTTTATACATGAACTCGCCAAGTCGTTTCGATCTGAGGGAAAAAAACGCAATAAAACATTATTCTATTATAGTTTTTTTTTTTTTTTAATTTTTTTTTTTGTTTTGTTCTATATCAAACACGATATGTGATGACCGCCACCGTCGTCGTGCCGTCGTCGTCTCGTCGTAATAAATTCGCCGCTGTGTATGATATTTGCTAAAATGATTTTTTATTTTTTTTTTTTGTCTTCGGCTCTCGTTTATAGAAACGAAATTTCGTCGTTGTCGTCACGAGGTCGGGACAAAAGCGATCGGTCGTGTACAATAAAATCGCACCGTATGCATTTACGAAATACACACGCGAGCATATCACGCAGAGTGTCCGCGCGCGCGCTGCCGCCGTCGCTGCACCGTGTAAATTATGTTTTACCGGCGTGTGGGCGCTGCCGGTGCTGCGGTTGTGGGGCCTGACACACGGGGTGTGATATATTACGGGTTCGGTTTTGGTATTATTATTTTGTGTTTTTTTTTTTTTTCCCATTCTTCCTCGTGCACCCGAGGCGAGTGTTGGCGTTTGTACACGTACGTACGACGGCGGGCGGTAGCTAATTTGACTAATGGACCGAGGCCCCGGGAGTGACGCGCGCGTGTCAAAACTATACACTCCTTTTTCCCTTTTTCCCTCCCCCCTCCCCCTAACGAAACGTTTCTTTCTCTCTCCGTCTCTCTGTCCGGCTGTCTACATCTCCCTGTCTCTTTCCCTGTCCGTCGCATGTGTATCCGCACAGCTCCACCTCCTCCTCCGCACACGGGTCCGGCTCGACAGCAGCCAGCACCCGTCCGACGGTCAGTGTCAGAGTCTTTATGCGCGTCCAAAGACTCAATTAGTAAATTGACGGCCAAAGAAGTGTTTCGTGCGCGCACGGCGGTGGTGAGCGGACTTTATATATATATGTATTTGTAAGTTATCCACACACACACACGTACAAATATATATAATGTACCTATACGTTATTGGAATGTGGCCGAAAAAAGACGTACGTGCGTCGCAGCTGTGGTGTGAACGGTTTTAGTATACATTAATAACAATATCAGTTCTCAGAATATTTATTTATTTTGTTTTTTTTTTTTTTTTTTCATAATTTATACCCGCTCGCCCGATGGTTTTTATTATAAACGGCGTTTTAATATGTGGCGCATGACACTATATATTTTTCTTATACTTCTCCTCTCGGCGTATCCTATGCCGCCCGTTCGCGCGTTGAATCGCCAATTTCTCACGTAATGAAGACCAAACGCGCACATACAAACATATATATATATATATATATACTGTGTACAGGCTATACATATACATATAATGCGGTCATATCATTATTATGTATGTGTGTAGGTACACCGCGTGCGCCTCACCGACAGTCGCCGCCGTCACTTCTCCTTCATTATTATGAAGTGCGCGTCGTTTACGGTTTTCGGATATAATATACGCACGCGTGTGTGTGTGTGTGCGTGCGTGAGCGTGTGCGTGTGTGCGAGCAAGACGTCATTAGCGACAATTTTCCGACTTCACCTGTCCACCTCCAAGCACGTAGTCTTATACCTCCGAATTGCGGGCCCGGTGCTGCGATTCACCTGTTTTCTTAATTTTTTTTTTTTTTTTTCATCCGCTCTCCGTAACAGAGGACTCGTGCGTAGGCAGTCGCACGCGTTATATACCCTATAAGTAATGTATGTGCACGCGTATATATTAAATATCGTATAGGTATAGGCTTTAGCCACGTAATAAACTGCATGTCTGCATATTATACTGTTTATCCGTTTTCGTTAAGAGTGACCGACCGCACCGGCCGTCCGGTTATTATATTTATTTATGATTGTTATTGTTTTTATTAGTTTTTATTTTTTTTTGTGTGCGCGTTTGTAATAACATTTTCAATGAAACGAAAGCCACTCGGAAAAAAAGCAAAACGTATAATTTCGTCTACGTTGAATTGTATAATAATAATTGTCCTTTTTTTTTTCCTTTCCATAATACGACTTAAAATATCGACTGGGTACCTAATAAATACAGCTAATGAATAGATAACTACACAATATACGTTTCGAAAAACCGTTAACCGTTATAGACGATTGATAACGTCACGAAAACAAACATTTACTAACGTTGTTGTGTGTAGTCTTTAACTTGGACATGATCATTAGAATCTCACGTGTATATACATACATACACACTGTCCACCAGTGACTTTCTAGATTTTACTATCACTTACCGCGAGTACTTTAAACATATTACTACGATGATAAAAGTCCATTACACGGAAAGAAAATAATAATAATAAAACGCATTTTTATTGTCATAAAAAACATCGTTACGTTACATAAAAATATATTTACGTGCTACGGTATAGACGGTTAATTACAAAACGGAGTAATAAAAGTAGAAATGTTCACGATGTACACACACTTATACATAAATATACACACACACACACATATTTATATATATATATATATATATATATATATATATATATATATATATACACATAAAAATACACGCGTACTACACACACACACACATAATGGTTTAGAAAATTCAATAAATTAAAAGTATACGTATCTATACATATACTTATATCAAATGTTATTTTTGCGTTATGAATACGTTTGTTGTGATAGGTGAGAACTCATTTTTTTTAATAGTGTTCGTTATTAGGAGGTGTTCGTAAATTGTTTTTTTTTTTTTTTGTACGTGATCGATCTACCGAACGTGCGGGCATTAATTTTTAAACGCGTTTACTTTTTATTGATTTACACGAAATCGTCGATTCGATTATACGCTTACCTCTTTACTCGTAGTTCACGATCAGTGTATAATATGTGTATACGTGTATATGTTTATCATTTAGTATAGACACACACACACACACACAGGTAAACACATATGACTACGTTTCCACTCCGCAGTACAACACACGTAGTTTTGTTTTCAGTGTGTTATTTTAATCCGTTCGATGCTATATATTGCCGCGACCGCGATTGAAATATTCTTATACTACACGCCGCACACACATCGTAACGATGTATGTGTTGTTATTGCATTACAGTTCAATATGGTTGCAGTGCGCCCGCTGCAAGTATGTGTACCTACGTGTGGCACTGCACGAAAATCGCTTCATACGTATGACGTGGAATATACGTATTTTAATTTTCGACGGAATTCGACGTGCACGAGAACGTGCGCACCGATTTGTGTTCGCTAGATCGTATTGTTTTGTCGATTGCACAGTGTCTCTCGTAAAGTCGGGTCCTTCGCGGTTTTTCAAACGGTGAAGTTTAATTAAAAAAAAAAATATAATAATAAATAACAATTTTTTAGTTGTATCGATTTTTTGTGTAGTACGAGTCTATGTCATTTTAAGATATATGTCGATGAAAAATAAAAAGAAAAAATGTGAACGACATAATCGTTGAACTGATGTGCAGACCATTAAAAAAATCTCGAAAACACAAAACACGCCCTAGTTATGGTGTTACATCGGAAGCCAGTGGGGAGAAATGTGAATTCGTGTAGATTTCGGCAGCTTTAAGCGACACGCGGCAACATAATACATGTATATTATTATTTTTAAGCGAGAAAAAGAGAAAGAGGAAAAGAAATTGCTTTTTTTTTCATAGGCACCTGTACTGCAGTGACTGAACGAGCGAAAAGGTTACAACAAACAATCGACGTAAACAAGACGTGTGCGATGTATGAAACGAGAAAATAACATCTATATGGGCCAGAGGGAGGGAGGTCGGAAAGTGTTCTCGCGAGGGCGCCCGTGAGTGGTGTACGCGCGTACCTGACACGCGGGTCGTGCGGGTCAACAATGACCGTGTACGGGGGACTTTGTGCATAAATACGCGCCGCGTCAAAGGCTTTGGTTATTTTCCAACACTTTAATTTATTATAATATACTGCAAACGGCTTCACACGCGGGGCGACGCGCACTTCTGCACGTACGCGCGCGAAGGGCACAATTATTATGGTTTGCCCACTCGACAGCATGTGTATGTGTGTGTGTGTGTTCTATTCCGACCGACCGAGTGTTCGTCGTCGGTATTTGCGACGCTTCCCGCCGACGACGTTATTCGCGTCGACGACGTTCCGATGGCGCAGATAAAACACGCGTCCGGACTGTGGGAATGATTGGAAAAGGGGGAACCCCTCTTCTGGGGGTTTTTTTTTCACAACCCTCCTATCCGAACGACGCGAGTGTGCGTGGTACGTGTGTGTGTATGAGTGCGTCACGGCAGACGGACGCGTACGAAAACAGCTCTATCTGCGGCCGGCCATCTTCAAAGAGATCGTGTGCGTATTCGCATAACATACGGTGACGGGGGGTATGTGCGCCGTTTTCGCGCGTGGTTATTTTCCAAAGTAATTGGGCGAGCGACAAAGGACCGAGTTATCGCGATTCGACGCGTCCGCCCCGTTGCCCGACGATCACGACGCCTGCCGGCGGTCCGCGAACACTGTTTTTCCGACCACTCGAACGACGACAGCCGCTTTTGCTATCATTGCATACGCCGAGGTTTTTTTTAGTGTGTAGTGAGACGCATTTTTTGCAGTGAGAAAATTAATTGCGATTAAAATTAAAAAACCTATAGGTAATACTCGAATATTTTACACTGGGGCAAAGCCGGGTAATTTAGCTTGTAATTTATGAATAACTGATTTTTTCAGTATTTCTCGGGAAATACTTATACACAGCTAGCTGTTAAGTTCCCTACTACGTTCTAGAAATGGGAATAAATTTGTGCAGTCAGAAAAAATCATAAAAAAAAAAAAAAACCCTGTTATACGCGTACATACGGATGTAGTATACAGTACGAGCAGTATGAAATCGGTACGTGTGCAGTCGGTTTACCTCCAGTAAAATAATGCTCTCACGAACATTAATTCGTCTTGCGCTCACAGGACTGACGTCAGAACACGTACTTTACTTATTTGTCTGCCTGCAAACGCTTAACAATCGTACACACACACACACACACACACACACACACACACACACACACACACACACACATACACACACACACACACACACACACACACACACACACACACACACACACACACACACACATGTGACCCGCTGCTGGAGTGTTTTTGTTACGCAATGTTTGGTGAATGGCGCGAGCGTATACCGATTACGGCTACGGGGGCATTGCCGTCGATAAATCGATTTCAGCAGTAAAAACCAATAACACGACGCGAACGCGCGCACGCATATACACACACACAACGTTGTTACTGATGCATTATTGACAGGTACAAGCTACTTTATGCCACTATATGGCAGCGTAGAAATCCGAAGAGAGAGAGAGAGAGAGACGGATAAAGATTTGAGAGAGACGGAGAGTTCCCGAGGCTACACGCGCACGTTCGGTCGAGTCCCGACGACCGTGTCGCGCCGGAGCGGTACATAAATTACGACGCGCGTGTTTTATGTATTATGCTCGACGATATTCTCGTCCGACGCCATTGATAGCGACAAATTGGCCGACCCGATTCGAAACGATCGAGTACGGCGTGCCGCCACGGTGACATAGGTTCGTACGCGAAGAATACACGGCTTTTCTTCTTCCACGTTTGGCTCTGAGCGTGTCGATAAAAAGTCAAACGATATTAAATTTTATATTATTATATGTACGACGTATGGCGCTCACGTCGTGCGGCTGTAGCCCCGCACAGCCAAAAAGTGTCTGCCGAACGAAAATCGTTCTACAGTCGGCCAAAAGCGTCCGGATTGACTAAATCGTCGTACGTGCAACTAATTGTAGCACTCTTTAAACGCGTCGTAAACAAAACTCACGCGGAACAACGTTGGCGTTAACAATACAATTATGACGTACGCACGACGTCGAAAACTTTCTTTTCTATATTTCTTTTGTGAGCATAACGTTTAAGTCTCTTGGCGGTAAAACGCGATCGACACGACCGCTGCGACAGCGTGTGTGTGCGCGTGTGTGTGATATAACACGTACGAATTCGGACGGATCGCGCACGCGATGACACGATCGAACCGGAAGTGATCAGAGGTCCCCCGTCGAATGCACCGCTATATCGACACAATGTAGACAACGACGCGCACACAATGACGAATTATTATGATTATTATTGTTATTGTTAATTGCTTTATTACAACGTATAAACTAAAGCCGTTCACGCGCTCCGTGCCACCCAGGCGTTCTCGAGGGTAATGTGCGACACTTTACGGTCCGTGTGCCGGGAAAAAACGCTCGAAAAACACTTCGAAACGGAGTTTAAACACAATTGACCTAGGGCAGGGGTCGGCAACCTTTTTTGACGGAAGAGCCAAAAGTTACAATACACAAAATTTTCCAGATTTTAAAGAGCCACTAAAAATGTTCGTAATTTTTTAAATATAATTTTATTTTTGAATTTTAATAGAAATAATAATAGTAAAATTAATTTATAATACTATAATAAATTTATTATATAAAAAAAAACATTTTTTAATAATAGGGACGGCGTATGACTAATTACTAGTAATTAGTTGTGGATATCATCGCGATTTTCGGTTTTAACGACATGTATTATAATAGTGTGTAACAAACATTTTACAACGATAAACTGTGATCCATGCGGGCACTTTCAAATTATTTTATAGATATAATAAAATATTATTCAATAGATATAATAAAATATTATTCAATAGATATAATAAAATATTAATTTTTGTGTGTAGCTGAAGAGCCGCAACTTTAGACCGAAAGAGCCACATGTGGCTCGCGAGCCGCGGGTTGCCGACCCCTGACCTAGGGGTTACGTTTGTTTTACCGATTATCGCGACCTGCCGACCGGGAATCACGAATTTTTCAGACTCGCAACACACTCACCTGTTGTTACGAATGATTTTAAACGCAGGGCGGCGTAAAAACAATCGGGTTTTTCGATAGAAAACGCCGCGTGCTCAAAACGAGCGTCGTTCGCGCGTGGACTGCGCGGCGAAAACGAAAGGCGTAACTTGATCGGATTGTTTTACGAAATCGAACTTTCCGCACACACGACCGTCCGTGACATGATAGTACATCTATCGATTGAACAAAAACATCGATATTGTATTATGTTGACAACCATCAATCGACGTTTGAACCGCAAGTCTGTAAACGCCAAAGAATTGGCGCGGTCGAAGGTATATTTGGGTGCGAACGGTAATTTTTCAGAATTTAACGCTATTATCGAGTAAAAAGTAAACTTTATGATGATTACAATCGTTCTGTGTAATTGTTTTGTTATCGATTTAATGTAAAAGTAACAAGTGTACATGGCTTGTTTGGCGCACAGACTCCGGAGCTCTGAATTCGTTAAAACAATAATAATAATAATAATAATAATAATAATAATAATTATAATGCTTATAAAAATGTTATCTTTTATTAACGTTGTCCGATCGTTGCAGGGTCGTCGAGAAACATGTGTAGGCCGTCTCACTTCGCTCATCCCGCGGCCGCGTGGCTGAACGGTGGTGGCGTTCACGGCAACAGCAACAACAACAACAACAATAGTAATAGCAACAACAACAACAACAACAACAACAACAACGGCAACAACCAGTTGGACGGCAAGATGCAATCGTCTTCGCCGGGCGGCGGCTGGTACTCGTCGTCGCCGACGGTGCAAGACGACTCGCCGTCCGCCGTGCCGTCCTCGTCCAAAGACCTGCAGCAACACCCCGGCGGCGGCGGACACCCGATGTTCACGTTCCCGCCGACGCCGCCCAAGGACAGCACGCCCGATTCGATGACCACCACGACGACGACGGCCACCAGCTCGTCGTCGTCGTCGTCGTCGTCCAACAGCGCGGCGGCCGCGGCCGCGGCCGCCGCGGCGTACTCGATCGCGTCCATGGGCGTGTTCCTGCACCCGGACAGCCACCAGGGATGCGGAGGCGGCGGCGGCGGCGGTGGAGGCGGCGGAGGAGGCGGCGGTGGACTCGTCGGCGGCGGCGTCCAGGACGTGAAGCCGTCCATGTTGGTGGCCGGCGGCGGCTCGTCGTCCAAACAGCGCGAAGGTACCAACTCGTCGTCGAGCGGCGCCACGTCGCCCGGCAGTTCGACGTCGGCCTCGTCGTCGTTTAACGCGTACCACCTGAACCACCACTATCACCTGGGAGGCGGTGGCGGTGGTGGAGGTGGCGGTGGAGGTGGCGGAGGCGGTGGCGGCGGCGGCGGTCACCACGAACCGGCGGCCGGCACCGCGGCCCCGTCCTCGTCGTCGTACACCCACTACCCGTATCACCACCATCATCACCACCATTCGGCCATCGCTCCCGCGGTGTTCTCGCCCGCCAAACACCCCTCGTCCTCGTGCCACTCGCCCGGCACCAACGCCATGAAAAGCTCTTCGTCCTCGTCGTCCAGAAATAAGTCTAGGACCAGCGCCGGTAAGCCCCGTCGATAACTCGACCTCGGCCGATCCGTAACAAATACGACATGGATCGTATCGATCGTGCAGCCTAAAATCTTTTTCGCGTACACAAAACAACGACACTGACACTTCTTGATTTTTCTATATCGTTATGACTAGGGAACGGACTTTAATGCCATAAAAAGTAAAGAAAAACGTCGTTAAAAAAAACACGACTTAATTCCTTAAAAAAAATGCTTTAATACGTATAAGAAAATGCCCAAAAAAACTTTGAAAATGTATTTAAAATCAAAAAAAACACAATTTCGAATTAAAAACTTACAAAAAAAAAACACAGTGTTATGAAAAATTTATCTTACAAAAAATATTGAAATACCTTTTGTTGTCTTCTCGATAATTATCTTCTGTCCATCTTCGTATTCATAGGAGCAGACTTCATATGAGCCATATATATATCATCAGCAGTTATAGTTCTTCAGATATTGTATCATTTCGAGATCTGTTGATTTTCCTTCCAAAATATTTGAAATGATTTGTTTCATTGTTTTAAATCCCGAATTTTTTTCAATTACAGCTTCCAGTTTTTTTTCCCAGTTTTTTAACGGATTTTCCGATACTATTGTTGTCTGTCGCTACACGCGATACTAAACGATGAAGTAGGTTATGACTCAACTCAACAGCGCAATACGAAATGACAATAATTTAGATATCATGTAACTTATCTTATATTCACCTAATTTCGGGTAGTAATGCGTTGTAACTTTTATGTAAGTATTATATACGTGTGTCTACACGTGTCAACAATAATTTCGTAAATTCGTAACATAATAAATATTTATTTTTATTTTTTTACAATGAATGTTAATACATTTTCATCGAATTTCATCCATTCCTAAATATAAAAATGACTTAAAAACATAAAAAAAATGCACTGGAAATGTCAAAAAATGTAATAAGGTGTTAAAAATGCAAATAAAAGTTAAATTTTTTAATTCCTTGACGTATGAAGTGCACTTTGTGCTTGTAAAGCAATGTTTTCGGGCATTCTGAAAAAAAATGCAATTTGCATTCAAATCCGTTTCCTAATTATGGCGATTCTGTTCGTACACTAACAATAACGAGCGAATCCCACGCTCATAACACCTATTTCCGTCGTGTTTACGCGGCTACGACTCGTGTCACAGTGGCGTGCCCCCCGGGTCGTGTATTGTTCGATTTATTTCGCGATTTTTCCGGCGCTTTCTTTTCGCCTGTTTCGAAACATCGATTCGATTGAACCGACTCGAAAAGCAAACCCCGCGTGCAAAGGAATTAAACAGCGTCTCCGCGTGCACAAAACAGCTATCGGAATTTCGCGACGAGACTATAATATAAAAAGCATTCCGTCGCATTTTATGCAATCTTTAAGTCTCGTTTTCTAATGAATTCACGCTTTAATCGGATCGCGCGGTGTTTTGGAAATCTCCGCGATCACAAAGTTCGTAATACGTTGTATGCTTGACACTTTATAACGTCGATAAAACTTCTGGAACCTCGAAATATATACATAAATATATAAACGCATTGTACGTAAATATTTTTCAAACTTTCTCTCGATACGATATTCGGACGGTTCTGATGTTGAAACATTATCGTGGCCCGTCGTCGGTCGAACGTGAAAAATGTTCAGCCCGACCTAAATCTCGTCGGTGCCTATACCCGCGCACGCCACCGTCACAACACGATGGTTCCCGGTAAACACTCTTCGGTGTAAGCTTCACTAACCTTACTATTATTATTATCATTATATTGTTACTAACACGTTTTATACGTAGGTATAAATTCTATCGCTGCCTATTCCGCTTATTATTATTATTATTACAGTGCGTTCTTCCGCTGCAGTTCACACTTGACGTATTGTACCGTCGAAACAATCGTCCAAACTCGCACGTCGGGCCTTCGGAGAACGTCCCTTCCACGTTTATCCTCTCTCCCACACACCACTATACACTCGACACGGGTAACATCGGTAAATGCAGCAGTCGAGTGGCATAACACGTGAAATCAATGTCGTTCGTTTCACGTTTTTCGCTCGTTATACGTATTATTAATTAATTAAATTGACTTTGAATACGTTTTCGACGACTCGATATTTCCAAACGCGCGTGCACACGCGAGTACTCACTCGTATATACAATAGTAATATGTATATCATGTGTATCGCTTGGGCAATAGTGAAATAGATGGGTGCGACGCCGACGACGTCTCGCGTGGCGCGTCGTTGCACAACTTTGGTGCGCGTACCGTGCAGTCGCGAATACTGAATATTATTAAACACGATGTTAGAAAAAAATAAAAAATCATAATAAATCATTTCGCACGCTCGACAACAACATTGTAATAACGATTTACGATTCTCCGTGAAAACCGTCGCAATCCTTGAACGGTTTTCCGTACGTAGGACGTCCAGAGTCGTGTGTTTTTCTTTTGTTTTTCTAAATCGTGGCCTATTTCTCTGTTTTTATTCCTCGCGACGTGTTTTATCGTGGTTTTTCCGGGCGTATACTCGCTCGGTCAAAAAACGCGATGCTCTCCGAACGAAATCGCAGTCGTGTCTCCGTCAAACTTCGTCGTGTTCATCATGACTTACAGGCGCACCCGCTAGTTCCGCGTGTCGAGTGTACGTGCTCGTGATTTGTCGACGGTAAAAACAAAAAACCTTGGCCGTTAATCGTTTACATTTGCCTCTGGACCGACTTATTTTACGACACGCGTCCCGTTTAATGTATCGGTATATGATCGTTGTGAAATCGCGGACGACTTTAAAACGACTTTCCGCGATAACGCGAAACAAGCGTGCGACGTGTGTGTGTATGTTTGTTTTTACACAGCACATAATTTATGCCATTTTAATTTATTACTCGTCGGACAAACTATTAAATAATTACTCGGTTTATTTCTACATTAAAAATACGATACGCGGGCGCGTGCGCGTGTGTGTGTGTACCGGCGAGCAAACCACTCGGAGTAAATATACTATATATTTTTATACGTACGTTCGTTATATTATTATCGCTGTGTTATGCACCCGTAATAAAATTCTGGAGATTTCTGGCCGCGTCTCGTCTTGTCGTACGCGTGTTTAAGTCTCTAAATTAGTATTAATCGCCATACACACACACACACGCGTCGTACACATATTTTATACCGACGAGTAGTTCCTCACAATACGCGTACCTACGCCGAATCAAACGACTTTTGAACGTAATATTATTCTTTTAACGATGCCCGCGTAATGTCATCAACCCGTCGCAATAGATCCGTCAAGGTTACGTACCTCCTTACAACACCGTATGGTCACAGTTTGTACCTATATATTATATATATAAATATATTATATATACGCCTATTTACCGTTGGCACGGTCGTTAAACAATAAATACACGTTTCGTTTCGGAGACGACGATATCACCTCACTCACACATCCAACACCGCAGTGTCTGAATATCCGTTACTCGAGCGGACCGTCCGACGTTCCCGCAGTTAACGAGTTGTGTCCCGACTCAATTTCTCGTACACGAATTGTGTCCCAACTGTTCTATGCAGTTTTACACGAGTTGTAAAGTTTTAAAATTCAAAAAACTATTAATGTACCCAGTTATTTTTAATTTTTATACATTTGTATTAGACAAAACGACATCAATTTTATTTTATTGTTAGATTATGTACATAAAAAGTTTTACTTTAATTATATGACGTTTTTTATACGAACTTTTAATTTTTCCAGTAAAGTATAATATATAACTTAGTTTGAATATTTTAATAGAAAAATTTCTCAATGTAAATTCATAAAAATTGTTTTATTTAACTGTTTGCTCTATATTATGTTATATTAGTTAGATCAAACTTGTGTGTAACCCGAAAAATACTTAGGGACACAATTCAATATTTGGGACACAACTCATTTGCAGCCAACGTTTCTGCACTCACTACATTCGATCGGTTTTCCTTTTTTATCGAATAAACACGAGCGGTACACTCGGGATTTTACCGATTTCAGATTGTTTGTTTTTCTTTTAGACAGGCCTTCTCGCGGACACGCCCGCGACTATGTATACGCGCGCGTTCACTTAAAAAATATCTATACGCACGCACGCACGCACGTCGTACGTTTTGACGGTTTGCCAATTAGTGTCATATTATACACACACATGTCCGCCGTAAATAATAACAAACGATTCGTCGCCGGCCGTGGTGTCACCGTCGCGTCGTCGTCGCCATCATAGTATATTATTCGTACGGATAAATATCATACGCACACTTATACATACATCGCGTATACTACATAATTTATGACCGTACGCCGACTGTCTTTTTTTTTTTTTTTTGTCCTCTCTACACCGACTTGCGTTAGTTACCTCCACGCGACGACGACCACGGTGACACAAGCGCGGCCGCCGCCATATTGGCTGCGCGGGTCGCACGTTAATGGTACACTATGTAGTAATATAATAACGACTGCTGCATAACGATTTGCCGACATTACACTCGCACTACACACGAATATAACACAGGTACCTCTATAACGTATTTCACACAGCTCTTTGGCGATTCGAATCCTTCTCCCTCTTCCTCTTTTCCTCTCACTGGCTCTTCTTTCGACGACAATTTCACCGGGACTCGATAATTATGTACGATTTACCCGCCGCATCACATTATAATATTACAGTAACGCTTATTTTGCATCGGACCTACGTATTCTCCTACACGTACGGTTCTCCTCCGTACACTCCGCTGCAGTAACCACTGTAATATCATATTATGGCGTCTGGTTGAGGGGTGTTTCGCTTGCATTACACACTAACAAAAAACATAATAATAATAAAAATATTAATTAATATTATTGTGTTTGTTTTCTTCGCTCTCTATATTCGCCCTATTGATAATAAACAATAATAATAATCGTAACACGGCGCGCACGTGTACATATAACGAATTAATACATTGCATACGAAGAGTTACGTATTGAAAGAATCCCTCGCGTCTCGAGGATTACAATGTATTACGTGTATTATATATATACGTGCGCTTACGATGTTACGTGTAATTAGGTTAAGTTTTCGCGCGCACGGGTTGGACAAAAAAAAAAACCCACTAAAACGACCTCGACTCGAGTTTTGGTTCAAATGAGTCCTTGGCCCGGACTTTATGTAGCGGCGCGCGCTCGCGTATATAATATAATATAACGCACATTTATTATGTTAATAGAGAGTTTTTGCACAACACCGGTTACAAATTCCGTTAACGTTATTTACCAAATTATGTTTGTGCGCATGCGCTCCGAATATCGGTACGGTTATTTGATTATCGTAATCGGTTATTTTAAAACATTTAACGTGTACGGTAATTTGATTTATCGTATTCAATGGTCGGTTATAATTACACGGATTATCGAAAGTTTATATATATCTCTGGTCAATTGATGTTAACATCTTATCAAACTTAATTGATAACATTTAAACATAATAATTATTTTATTGTTTAAATCGTTTAAATACCTACCTATATATTTATTTCATTTTATTAAATTAAAAAATATTTAGTATGAACTTCTTAAAGAAAGAGCGGTTAAGATTTAATACGGAAGATCACTTAAGTCTTTTACGGGAAGTTTTAAGTCATAATCCGTATGATGATAGTGGACAGTGGTCTGTTATTCAGACGAATGTTAATCAGTGGTCAAAAAAACAATTTACGCTTCGAGCAATAAAAGAACACGTTGAATATCTGTTGAAAATTTGGGCAAAAGAAGACCGTGCTAATATTATTTCTAAATGACAGTAATTCATTAATCAAAATGTACTCAATATCATCGATGGTAATCTCTTCCAGATAAACCAACTCTAATAACTCATTCATATTTAATATAAAATATATAAATGCACAATAAACAAATAACAATGTTATTAACAACAAATTAAAATGTGAACAAAACGTAATAAAATGAATACAACATCGATATGATAACTATTTCAATCTGATATCGACATACCGTAAAGGTACGAAGGTTACAGTAATGCAAAAACTGAAGTTTCAGCTATTACGCTATTTCTTATTTAACGGAACGTTATTATTACCGTAAAATTTAGCGTGTGTTTGCAAAAACTCTCTAATATTACGACGCGTGTGCTCCGATCCGTTTCCTGCGGAGAGGACCGTGCCGCACGCTGCGATCGTGTCACTCGTGCGGTCGTCATCAAACGGCTTTTATGCCGGTGTACGCGGTCGTACGCATACGCACGTATATTGTTATCATTTACACCAGTGGTTTTCGACCTTTTTAACAATTCGGCATATTTTATCTCATAAAAAATATTCGCGGCACACCAATCCATATAATAACATATTATATACACTTTGTAAGGTAATTAAACGTTCTGCGACGCGACGTAAAACGATAGAGACGGCTGCGACGGGCATACTAATATTGAACACTATTATGATTTATATCTACGATTAATGATTCAGCCTTTATGTTGGGTATTTATCAGTTTTTCCAAGGCTTTGCACCCGGATTAATCCGAAACCTGAAAAAACTAGAATTTTTCTTCATTGTTGGAAAAACTATTAAGAAATTAGAAAAATCACCTCTCTAAAGTACTATCTCAAGGTGATTTTTAATCTATAGAGATACTGGAAAAATTTTTTGGGCCAAATCTACTACTCGAAAAAGTGTATACAAAAACAAATTAACATTGTTCAATCAAAAAATTCTTCTCCCCACTTTAAATCTAAAAATGGGTCATAATCTTTTGGACCAAATCTACTACCCGAAAAAGTGTATACAAAAACAAATCAACATTGTAAAACCAAAAAATTCTTCCCCCCCACTTTAAATCTAAAAACGGGTCAATACCTCTATAACAGAATTTATTTGTGGGGACTCAAAACCCGAATATTATCTTACACCTTTATACACCCGTTTGAAAACCCAATTAAAAAATCAAAAACCCGAAACCCAAAACCCGAAAAAACCATTCGGGTGCAAAGCCTTGGTTTTTTACCGAAAATCGATAATAATGCAGGCTAATACAAAATTATAAAACTGTTAAGAGATTTATCGCGGCACACCCGGTTGAAAATCACTGATTTACACGCACAAAACGCATATACGTATGTCCACGACTAATAATATGTGATACGTGTTGACGACGCGATAGTGTGACGAGAAGAAACAAAAACAGCTGTACAGGTACTGCACGTGCTCCGTGTTGTGGCGTACGCGATATATACGTATATATTATATAGGTATACGTTTTCTATAGAACACGATGTTTCCAACAGATACACATCTTATCGTATCGTATTTATACAAAGTCTCAAAGTTTTTATCACATTTTCCCCCGAGCGCATTAGATGCGTTTACTCGTCGGTCCCCGCGTAATGATACTACGTATATACTACTCGTATATATTATTTTGTATGAACG
The DNA here is from genome assembly GCA_027580255.1 of Therioaphis trifolii. Lineage (NCBI taxonomy): Eukaryota > Metazoa > Arthropoda > Insecta > Hemiptera > Aphididae > Therioaphis > Therioaphis trifolii. Next base: position 133,782,257 of record CM050404.1, read on the forward strand.
TAATAAAACATGACCCGCCGCCGACGCGCGGGTCTTTGCATCGATCGACTGCGTTTTACGACCGACACTTCGTAATTGCGTCTTCCCCTCTCCGCCTCCGTTCGGTTTCTATATTTTTATTTTTCGTCGCCTCCGACTCGTTTCAAAACAAAAACCGGGTCAAATCGCCGTCGTCGTTGTTTTTTTTTCCTTTCGGATTCGACTAATTACATATATATACGTGTATGATTGAACGGCACGAGGGGTGCGATAACGGTTTTTCCCCTTTGGACCACTGATCCTTAAATACGTTTACGTATACGCGCCCGTAATACGTACGTATATACTGCGAGCACACGTCGTACACACCAGCAGTCCCGGATCGGTTAAAAACTCAATTTTCCGAATGACCAGTTGCCCGTGAACAGATGAAAAAAAATATCAATTCCGATACGAGGGTTCGGAGGGTTTCTTTTAAGAAGATTGAAAATAAAATCTTTTCTCCTCAATACAACAATGGACCTCGGTACACAAACTCGGTTGACAGCTAATATAACGACGACCCTCGCGACGTCTCGCAAAAAAAAAAATAAATAAATAAATAAAAATAAAAAAAACCCAGTGAAAAGTAAACACGCGTATGAATCGTATACCTATGTACATTCATATTATATGTTTAAGTATATAGACGCTCTCGCCCGTGTACGGTATACTTACCTGAGGTATTACGCGCACAAAATTTTTCGTGCAGCCAACAAAAACCAGTACCTATATAAATGTATATGTATATGTGTGTATACTGGATACGTATTTAAGTATGTGTGTGTGCGAGTATTCCAATGGGCATTCCGGTAATGATACGCTACAGTCTAATTAGCGGTGAAATTTACATACCGATGGTCGTTTCTAGTGCCCACGCATCACGAACTACACGGTTGTTGTACCTATTATTTTAATTTTTGTTTTTTTGTTTTGTTATTAGATATTATTATTACCTTTGTTATTTTATTATTAGCGTGTGTGTTTTTTCTCTCTTTCTTTCTTACTTTTTTTTTTTTTATTTTGGTAGTCGTCTGCGAGTGTTATTGCAAAAGTTCAAAATGATACTGCAGCAACGTGCGTATGCGAGATAGAGTGTTATTCCACTTGGAGACACAGAGCGAGAGAGAGAGAGAGAGAGAGAGAGAGAGAGAGAGAGAGAGAGAGAGAGAGAGAGAGAGAGAGAGAGAGAGAGAGAGAGAGAGAGATAGAGAGAAATAATAATGAAAAAATAAAAAATAAAAACATAGGTATACGTATTATACGCGTATGTGTGCTCGCGTAATTACCACAGTATGTGTATAGGTGTGAGTGTGCGCACGCTTGTGTGTGTGTGTGTATATGCGTACTTACTTCTAGTTCGTGATGCCGGGACGAGATAATGGCCGGGTGTATATAGTGGCTATTAATTTGGAAAGGAAAAGAAGCAGCCTACTTATAACGTGAAATCGAATACGAATAAATCCGTGATGAAATGTACACAGTGTATAGAAAAGGGATTTTCGTCGTCGTCTTCGTTGTTTCACGACAACAACAACAACAACAGTAACAGTAACGTCAATATACGGCGACACATGTATATTGAAATAACGTACGATAACTCTACGTAGTATGCGTAAATATCAAGTAGTACCTAATGCGCGAGACGAGGTCGTTGAATGTCTGTTTTTTTTTTCTATTAAATATTTTTTATTTTTATTTTTTTATTTTGGCTTTCACACTGCGCGAACGCTTGATGGCACAGCAACAGCGCACGCGCGACGTGTGGTTAAATGTTTTTTTATTTTCTTTCCGTCGGCCCCACGACACACCTTTTGCGTTTAATGTAATTAAAAAAATAAATAAATAAAAATAAAAATAAAAAACACGAGTACATACGTGCATAATATTTTTTTGACTTTTGATCGCGCGCCGTATGATGCCGCCTCCGATCCTCTCCCCCGTCGTCCGTCCCACCCGAACACGTCGATCGTTAAGAATTTAAAAACAATAATTCGTTCCGATCGTCGTGTTTCCATGTGAACCCATACGATAATATTATTGTGTATTACGTTATTATAATCACGCCCGATCTTTCGCGCGCGCGTCGTATTTAATACGCTGCTGTTGTTGTTGCCACGAGCGCGCGCGGTCCTCCGTCGTCCGACGAGAAAAAAGGGAACATTGCGTAACCCACATGATAGATATATAGTTATATTGTGATAATAGTAATAACAATAACGATAATAATAATAATAATAATAATAATGAAATGAAACGAAACGTCTTATGATATGCAATATTATTATATTACATAGCGCAATAACGTATCGTTTATGAGCAGGTGTCGACTGTCGAGAGATCAATGGATCGTCGCAGTGTGCAGAGATCGATTAAAAAACGCGTCGAATAGTACATTATCGCGTTTCGAGATCGCAAATATCATAAAATTATTATTATTATTATTATTATTATTATTATTATTATTATTATATCGTTAATATCGCTGCGTTCTCATTAGTCGGACGACTCGACCGCCGCGGCGCGACACCCGAGGAGGTCCAGCCGCGTGTCCCGCGAGTGGGAACAAACGCCGCCGTACGCAGTCGATTTTCTCACGGGCGAAACCGGACACTTTTCGATCGTACAACACCGTGGCTCAGACCGTTTCGAGACCACGACGACATCGCAATATCGCCTACACGGGTGTATAATCGCGTAGTTCGACTGTGCGGGGTATCGTGCAGCGTACGGTGTCGCCCGAAAGCTCGTGGCGAACGCGCGCGCGCTGTTCCTCTCCGGCGGATGTACCTCTTCCCGACAAACCGGTCGACACGGCGTTTTGCCCCGTGGGCCACGGGTAAAACGTCATGTCGAAACCATATACCATAACCCCGTGCCTATGCGTTATTTATAAGGTGTTTTGTAAATACGATTTCGTCACGTGATCGTTGGGCTTTTTTTTCTTTCTTTTTCTTTTCTTTCTTACATTTCGCCGTACACGACGTAATAGTAGTATAATGTCGTGTACGCGCGTGCAATAATATAATGTAATATAATATAATATAATATAATAAACGCGTGCGCGCGTGTGCGCGTGTGTGTGTGTTGCAGAAGGACGAGAGTGCGTGAACTGCGGAGCCACGTCGACTCCATTGTGGAGGAGAGACGGCACCGGACACTACCTGTGTAATGCGTGTGGCCTCTACTATAAAATGAACGGGCAAAACCGGCCGCTGATTAAGCCCAAGAGACGTCTGGTGAGTAATATCGCCACCATTGTTCGCTTTTGGCGCTCGTTATATTATACGCGCGCGCGCACAATGAAATTATTGTTCTATCTTATGGATGTATAATACGTGTATGTGTCTGTGTATATTTTACCCCGACCCCGAGAAATCTCGCGTTGGAATTTAGACGCGAAAGACTGTGGACAAAAAAAAGTAAAGTAAAGTGAAAAAAAAAAAAAAAAAGCAACAACGAAAAATATCGACTGGAATATTATACACGTATTATGAGAGATGATACACGTGTTTTATTGAATTGTACATACGCGCGTGTGGATTGGCGGCCGTGGTGCCGGGAGTGGATGTATAATAAAATATGTGTATAACGACATTTCACCAGGATCCGCCGGACCCACGTGTCACCGACGAAGGTCGTTTATCGGCGTTTTCGTTAGGTTAGTAGTTTATAGGTACGTTTAGTCGTCGGTATTCGTCACTATGATATTCTTGCGTCCGACGACCAAAACACATCGAGGCACTGATTTGTCGGTTTATAGCGTACCCATACGTATTCCCCCCTCACGCGCCACGATATGCGTCGTATCGTATATTATTCCCGGCAACGTATACTCTGGAAATGACCGTACGTGAAAATCACGAATAAAATATAAACCGTCTGCAGACACCGTGCACGCGTCTGCGTTTTTCGATAGTCGAAACGTCTCTCTCGCGTCTAATATACCCGTGACCGCGAACGCGGCGCGATTCGAATTTTCGCGAAAGTCTCTGCAGGTGCGGCGCGTCACACTTGAAATATTGTAATCTCGACGGTGTACAACCAGTCACAACGTATACGACTCGTTTAACGCCGAAATCATGATAATAATTATTGTTCGTGCCCGGTCCGTTTGGCAAACCGAAAGCGTTTTCGCGTTCGTTCGTTCGTATTCGCAGACGGACGGGGGATTTCGACGCACACGCGCGCTGCGCGAAAACCGTTTAAGTACGACGCGCGTTTCTCGCCAAATCGTTTAGAGAGCCGGTGTACGGATTCTCGTTTTTCTCGACTACTCCGTAAACTGCACTCTCTCCTTTCGCGATATTTCGATGGATATGGAAAATTTCGCGTGCGTTCGTATCGATTTGTTACTATTGTTTCTTTTCTGTCTTTTCGTTTACCTATGCGTACCGTACATCTATTACGTCACGCGTGCGGGTGTAAAGTATATCGACCAAACTGACTTTTATTGCTACCTTCTTTTTTCCCGCCCCCTTTGTAAAGGATGGGAAAACGGTCGCGGGACAGAAATACATAATATAATAACGAAACCGCCGCCGCGGGGGAACGGAAAATAGCAGAAAAAAAGGAAAAATAATCATCGTCGCGCCGCGTTCCGTCGAAATCAATGATTTTAACCGTCACCACTACCGCCGTCAACGCCACCGCCGCCACCGCCGCCGCGGCAACCGCCACGTCGGTAGCCGCCTTCGTATATTGATTTTTCCATCTACCTACCGGGTGTACGTTGTAATACACTCACGCAGCCAGTACACATACGCGTACAACAATGACAATAGATATATTATACGTACGACTACCCCCCGGTTAGCCGCTACTCGCCGAGTCTCTTCGGGTCGTCGTCCCCTATATATGTATATGTATATTTTTTTTTTTTTTTACTCGCACGCACGCGTTCGCTCGGGGGGTGTGTGGGAAAGCTGCACGAAAAACAAGGGGCGACAGCTGTCGCTACCGCTTCTGGCTGGCCGGCCGTCCGGAGAGTAGCCATATTAAAAATTCGGAAACGTCCCCTTTTCGAATCGTTCCTCTCTCTCGCTCTTTTCCCCCTACTACACGTATATATTATGTATGTGCGCAACCGGTTACCGGGTTACCCGCGTGTATACAGCGACCATATTATTATAATTTCACGCGTACGAACACACACACACACACACACACACACACACGTCAGTGTGATCGCACGGTCGTACATCACGCGACGGTAATAATATATAATAAAATACCTAACGTGCGTTATTCGTCATTCCGCCGCCAATCGGACGGATACGAGGTGGCGGAGCGTCGCGTGTTTTGTACGCGTATAATATATATTATTGTATAGCTGACAGTCTGTACCTCTGCGTAGGTACGGAGTCGCGTGCTGTTGCTGCTTGTGCGGACGATGTGATATTTTGTCGTCCGCCGCGCAGACGAAGTAAATATTATTATGCGCATACGTACGCGGCGCACGCGCGCACATTATAATATCGTATACAAATTTGTCTCGTCCCGTGTCACATCCGCGGTCGGCATTTTTTTTTTTTTTTTGAATATTATTACGCGATTTTCCATACGCACGTACATATGATAATAATAATAATAATAAATAATAAAAATAATAATATGCATATGGACGTGTATAGTGTATACTCGATATCGTGTATAGGTACACGTACATGAATACGCCGCAATATCGGTTATAACCCGACGACGAACCGCCCCGCCACCACGTCCTTCTCGTACCGTCGCGCGAGCCGACGACGACGCTGCCGACCAAATTTACATATAATGGGAGCACCGCTGCGCGCCGTGTACATAATATGTGTTTGTGTGTGTGTGTGTGTGTGTGTGTGTGTGTGTGTGTGTGTGTGTGTGTGTGTGTGTGTATATTCGTGTGTGTACACGATTTACCGAGTCATATATACATAACGGCCGGCCTAGAGCAATAATGTATGTATAATATTGTATCGCGTGCGCAAAGCGCGCTCACAACACTTTCGGTAAAATTTAGTATCCGAAAATATGAATTATCATCGTGTAACCGCGCCTCCCGGTTCTTATTTTATTTTCGCACTCGTGTCAGACGGTACTTGCCGTCGGTTTCTTTTTTATTTTGTCGATTTCGTTTACGCGTTTTCGTCCTAAATACTGCCGGCACGAACGAACGAGCTCGCGTCCACCGTCGTACACTGCAGTGGTGGGTCGTACACGTTAAACGCGTAATATATTCGTAATATATATTTCAGCCGGGGCCTCGGACAACAGACGTCGTAAAATATTTTGACCGCAAACCCGACGGAGCGGATCGTTAATCATTTTAATTAAATTTGTTTTTTTTTTCTTCACTTCTCGTTATAAATTCGATCTACTTAATGCTACACGCATGTATGTATATAGTATACTCGGTAGTGTACAAAATAATGTATAATCGTACGATAAAATTGTATCGTTATTGCACTTTGTGTAAACCGATCCGTTTGACGAGAAAACCGCAACGCGACACTGTATAGTCTTAATTATTATTGTGCGCGTATGCTACATACTTTAATACCACGTATATAAAATATATAGTATAAAATATACAAACACTGCTGGCATAAATAATGTTATGTCCGTACCAGCACAATATAATATATCTATCGTATCGTAACGCGTGTGTACGATTTTTCTTTCGTTTGCACGCCTTATTAATTTTTGCTTTTTCTCTCGGCTCGAACCTACACACACACACACACACACACACACACACAAATAAATACGCTGATTTAATAACACGCGTGCGTGTGTACGCCATCACCTTCACCTCAGTTGGCTGTGCATCGCGCAAGTGCACGCTCAGTGGCGAATATACGAGTCGATTTATAACAAAACGGGAGGTTTCACGGAGGTCAGGACTCCCACCCATTTGCCGGCTCATAATATATTACATTATATTATAGCGTTCGAAATATATTACACCATTAATCAGTCGAATTGTTCGAACCCATTATTTTTTGGTCACACGTATATGTGTGTTAGTATCTTCTGTTGTATGATATGGACACAAAAAAAAAAAAAAAAAAAAATGGACGGAAAAATTAAAAAAAAAACCATCACGAGAGGTGCAGTACAACAATAATTTGTCAGACATTCGAAAACGTCCAGAAAATCATCCCACGGGACACGCTCTCCTGCGCGCTCGGTTCCGTAACACTGAGCAAATAATAATAGTAATAATAACAATAATTTATGTAAACCGTAATAATGTAGGTAACATATATTATATACATGGTCTATGCGATATATTATGTGCACATAGGCACTCGAGTCGTGTATATATATATATATATATATATATAATATATTATGTTTATATACTTGTATATAACACGGAGTGCGTTATTATAAATATACGCGGGAGCCGTGCGTGGGTCATAGAGGGAAAATGATCCGATTTCACCCGGACCACTGGTCCAAACAATTCAATTTCTACACGTCGTCGGTCCGACGGTTTTTCTTTCTTTTTCGTGTTCGCTTTCCTCCGCCGGGGGCCCGTGGCGCGGCGCTGCACCGTGCGATTACGTCACGATATAATGGACGTTTAATCATGCCGTTTTGTTCCGAACGGCCGGGCAACGAAATCTTCGCCGTTTTCACCGCACGCGCGTTCCGCCGCGTCCGATATATTATGCCTCAGTCGCCGAGACCATCCGCGGTGCAGTGCGTATTATATTATGTGTTAGGTACAGTGTTGCACCCATGTTGCATAGTGTTCGTTATTCGTACGATTTGTCCTACCCGCACGGTACACGGGGACAATGGCGTATTTTCGGGGTGAGAGGGGGTCCTCGGGATCCAACCCTCCATGACCGAAAAAAAGCACCCGTCACATCATTCGTTTGGGGGTTTTTTTTAGGTCACGATCATTTTTTTCTTCACATGCTTTGTTTAGTGAAAAGAGCAGTTAGTTATAAATTGAGGGCAACGATGAATATATTATAGGCCTTTTCTAATTCCAGTATCAAACCGTATTAATACACGGTTAATCGTAACCAAACGGGTTGTCAACGTCATCCGTCAGATCCAGGGACACAATTACACCAGCTGCAAAGGTCATATTATGTGTATTTGCGAAAAACGCGTTTGCCTATTTCCCTACGGAATTTGATTTTTTATTTCAATACTGCCGAATATTTGATTTAACAATTATTACTCAATATATTGAACCGGAATCGTTAATACCAATCGAGGACATTGAATCAAAGTGTCAATCATCAATAATTGGTATCGTTAATCGTATAATCACGTCACACTTTGTTCCAAAATAAAATATAGTTTTACCCGGAGAGTTTTTAAATTTTCAAAACCTCGCCCCTAGAAAAATATTGAAAACCAGGCACTGCTTTTATTCTTACCATGGAGTTGATTGGACTATACAGTTACGTTCAAGCACAAAGACCGACCGTGAAATTAACAAACCGCACGTATCACCGAGTTCACGCAAACGTGTACTCGTAAAAGTACCGTAAGAATGCATAAAGTTGCAATTTCGCTGAAAAGCATCCACCGAGTTTTCGCGAAAACGAACGGTATCCTACGATACTCACCTCTCGAGCGATCGAATTTTCCGATTCACCCCGTGCATTATACACAAAACTCGACAGTTTACGTGTATATTATAGTAGTGACTGATGTATATATACGAAATTTGACGCGATAGTCGTTCTCCGACTTGTACTATTCTCGCGTGACTCGTGCCATCTGACACACCGTTTTTCGCCACCGTCGACGACACGAAAACCAATAGCTACGTCGTAAATTTTCGTTTCGTCCGTGCACGTCAATATATACACGTAAATCATACACACGGTATTCATCGGCGGGCCGCGTAAACAACAAACGCATAAACGTATATTATTATGCGTGCGCAACGCGACTCTTGACGACGGCCCGGGTATACCTACGCCAAACGGTCATCGTGCGTTTCGACTTTTCCGTCCCGCTTTTCCAAAAGCAAATCGTTATTTACGCCCGCGCCGCCGTCGTTTTCGTTATTTGTCGGTGGTACGCGTGTGTCAGCACAGGAGCGGATCCAGAAATGTTCTTTGGGGGGGGGGGCAGTCATATATATAATTAAGCTGTGTAAATTGTAACCCAGAACCTTCTACCTGCCGTAGAAAAATGAATATCCAAATAAGGTAAAAAAAAACTTTTATTTTAATTACTTGAACCAATATAGATTAACCAATATAAAAAGTTAAATATCGTAATACGATATGTTATATATCGGCCGACGGTCGATAAACAGTTGGTTTTGACTATTTTTAACGAAATACCGATTTTTCACGGAAAGTCCTGAGTGACGGTTGACGTCGACAATAACAAATGATGGCGATAACAATTTAAATCTGTTGTACCAAGGTACACAAAACACATTACCCAAATTTAGATAATTAACTACTAACTCGATTGCCAATAATGGCTTAACATTGAAAAAAAGTTTTTTTTTGATATTTGGGGGTGGCGCACGCCCCTTTCGCCCCCTCCTTGGATCCACCCCTGTGTCAGCATCGTCTCGCATCAGAAACGTCGTCGCCGCCGCCGCCGCAGACGCGATGTTTCTGCGATATCGCGAGGGCATACACGTACGCATATATACACACAACCGTTCCAGCGAAACCTACGCCGCGGCGTACACGCGTGTACATAATACGCTTTCGTACGTCCGCGGCGAGTGGTCGTCGTGTGTACATAACACGGGCCGCCGTCGTCGTCATGCAGTGTGTGTGTGTGTGTATATATTGCGCTTATATACGTATTATTCTCGGGAGTTAATTAGGGCAAAGCCCCCGTGCGCTAGTGTGTGTACGTAAATAATGCTAAAACGGCCGGTGGCGGCCGGCACGTCAATCCTTACATGGCGAACAGTGCCGTGCGCGCGGACAGAAGGACCGCGCCGCCGAGCCGCCCGCAACCGGCTGTCGGTCAAAACCTCTCCTCCACCGCCGGCTCTCGTGGATCTCTTTCTCTCTCTCTCTCTCTCTCTCTCTCTCTCTCTCTCTCTCTCTCTCTTTCTGTGTCTCGTAGTACTGCACGTATTTATATTGTATTATACGAGTGCGTGTGCGCCGCGAGAGGAGTCAGTGTATGCAAATGCCCCGTCGTCGGGCGTACCTTATTTAAAGAAACACAAAAGTAATGACGAGGAAAAAACACGCGCCGCGGCGGCGGCTGCGATTGTGAAAAACACGCGAGGCCGGTGTGTATCCGTCCAAGTCGTCGTCCAAGTCGTCCAAGTCGTCGTCGTCATCGTCTTCGTCTCGGTCGACGCGACCGTCCTCCCCCGTCGGACCTCCCGATTGACCGCTCGCGCCGTTGATCCGACAACAGAATGGCACTGGACGCGATAACGGTCGTCGCGTCGTGCTCTTGACAACCGCCGCCGCGGTCTCGGTCGTTCTAATTGAACTCTGCCGACCGTTGTCTTTTACGTTTATTTATATACGTGTATAGGTGTGTGTGTGTATGTGTGTGTATACGTACACGTCGTATTTTCGTGTCGGTCGCGTTTCGTCGGCCGGTGCCCCTCTGGTCCCCGGCAGTATTTTCCTCTCTCGCCGCGTAGTATCGCCGTCCGTGCACCAACACACAGCGTACGAATCGTATTATTTTCGTGCGAGCTTTTCCATCACGCCTTTGTCCGAGACACCTTTTTTTTTAAAATTTATTTTTTAATTCGTTTAATTTATTTTCATTTATTTATTTATTTTTTTGTTATTCTTTTGTTTCTTAAATATATCACACGCGCACGCGCACGGGTTACACACTCTGTTCGTGTATACGCGTGTACGTACCGTAATAATATATATACGTGGCGTTATTCTATTGTCACAACAAAACCGTTGCCAAGGATACGGCTCGAGCCCCGCGACCCGCCGGCACGACGAAAATCATACTCGCCGCACTTTGTACACACATCGCGTGAGCAAAAGCTCGCGCCCGCCCGCGCGCCGTCGTGTTCGCGGTAAACGTGCGACTAACTCGTTGCGTACGCGTGTACATTATGTACTGTGTATACGCCATCGAAAGCATTGCAAAAAAAAAAAAAAAAAAAAAATGGCCGTAATTAATAAACCGACATTAAACGGTTAAACGAATGGTTAAGTAAATCGAGCTCAGGCGATCGAGTTACGGAAAAAAAAAAAACAAAAACAAATTTGCGATTACGGTCAATTCGTAAAACGCCTGCAGTTAATCGGGTGACATAATCAGCGGCAGCAACGGCAGTCAGTCGACCGTTAGAAATCCGAATCCGACGCGGGTTTTCGCCCGGTTTTTTTTTCCGTTCGAAAATCACGTCGCGACGCCCGTCCGTCCGTCCGTCCGTTTGCGTTCGCGACCGGCCGTCACCACAGCGGTGGTCCCCTCGCAGCACGCCATTTTCACCGGGCCAGGTGAACGGGAAAACCGGGAGAGAAAGGAGCGGGAGAAACGTGGAAAAAAAAGCCCACGTACGGATCCGATATTATTATTATTATAATTATTATTATTATTATTATTATTGTTATAACCGCGTGCGCGGCAGGGACTGTCTCCCCCTCGGCCGTCTCTACACGCCGCCGCCGCTCGGCTGAGGGGGCCGTCCGATAAGGATCACGCGCGCGCGCTCTCGACGCCCAGTGGCGGCGGCCCGACCGTGCGTGCGTGCGTGCGCGCATAACTCCCGGGGTCTGTACGACACGACAAAGGGGTGAAAATAAGCGAACACGCGGGGCCGTAAAAATGTATTTCGCCCCACCCCGACGTAACCGTTTTGCGTGCGTACATACTTGTGTGTGTGTGTTTGTGAATTTGCCCGCGCGAAAAAGGGGGACGCGGCGGTGGTGGCGATAGTATCGACTGCGCAATTGCCGGCCGCGATGACGACGACGACGACGACGACAACGGTGGCGCACTGTACACATACAGTTCTCGCCGGCGCGCGCGCAAACCATACGACGCTCGCGTTGATAAATGATCTCTCCGCATCCCCTCTTCATCCCTGATCCAACGTTCATGCCACCCGCACCCCTTAAATTTCTATATATATATATATATAAACGTGTGTATAATACGCGTATTTGAGTGAGTGAGTGTGTGTGTGTGTGTATTGTTCTCTGTAAGCACACGCGCGTTTGTGTGTGGGTGAATATATGTGTGTGTGTGTGTGTGTGTGTGTGTGTGTACCGATGACAAAGCTCCCTTGTTCCGTTATCTTCTCTATAAACGTTACGAATCCCTTGTGATTTATTATCGCAGAAACTGTCTCCCCGTCCGTACCCCCGATCCTCACATTCTAGTTGGTATTTCCTCCGCTGCCGTCGGAAAAACTACTCGCTTAGAGGAAAAGCTTCCCGCACCGACCGGCGGCAGCACGGCAGACCCTTCAGTTCAAAACCCATTATTTTTCTTCGGACCACTTAATTCCGCTCGATTTCTTTCCCACCGTCGTCTCCATCGCTACCACTACCGCCTTGGACGTCTCTAGGTTTGACCTTCCCCTCGTACCACAATACCCTTTCCTCTATTCGTATACCCGCGGTCACGCCACACGCAGATACGATACACAAAACTATATATACACATCGTATACCGTCTGCAGTCGAAGTCTAGCAGTATCTCGAATTTTAGATATTTTCTTTCTCGGAAAAACGCGGATTCTTCATTTCAAACTCCGTTTATTGAATGGAAGTATACGATTCATTCGTATTTTAAAAACGATACATATTATTCGTACGATTTAAAATATAATGTTAAGTTATTCTCTAAATCTATAGTCGTAGTTACATTATATTATGTAACCTTTTTTTTTTTTTTTATTTAGACGCAGTATCGAATGCATTTAATTAAATACAGTATTTCAGAAAATTACTAGAGTTAAAGCTTGCAGTTATTAAAGATTATTGAAACTAGAAACGTAACGCCGCTTTTTCATTCAACACTCTTTTTGGTACACTTATACACTCTGTAATGTGTTGGAAATATTCAATAAATGAATATGATTACGTTACATCGTTCACTGATTGTAAAATACTAAAAAAACATTTTAATAATACTCTTCGTGATCACAATTGTATAAAATATAAGTACGTTTACTGGCGAGGACGATTAATACGACTTGTTTTGAGCAATCGAAACCAATAAAAGAACTAGAAATAATTTTGACTACATAAAAAAATTTTAAAAATCCACTCAAGTTTAATCATAGCGGATTGTCGCAGCGTATAATATTCGTGTAAAGTCAATTATATTCCAAAATCATTTCGTAAGCAAATAACATATATTACGAACATCTATGTTCGAATTCAAGCTATGAACACGTTAATAATATCCGACCTTGATGAAATATGTATTCCACTTGTTCACAATACGTCGCGTAAACGTTTCATATTATACATGATAATATATTGTCGTCGCGGCGTTCGCGACGCTCGCACGCGTAATGTTTTCGTCGGGATCGCATCGATCCAGGAGACGCGAGTATAATATAATAGCCGAGAACAGAGATGCCTGGCAATTTGTTGGTATATATTATAATATTAGGTACGATTGTAGGTATATACATAATAAATACGCACACATACACATTATATTGTATACGCATATCCCCACCAGCCGTTGTGTGTGTGTGTGTCTGTGTGTGTGTGTGTTTGCATATATACGCGCGCCCGTGTGCACAGGCTATTATTCAGTTTCTCCGTCCTATGTGTGCGAGTTGTATTATACGTGTATATAAGTATATGTATCTGCTGCTTTGGTATGCTAATTTAACGACCCGGCCCCGTACGGGTCTCTCCCTTCCCAGCGCCGCCCCCTCGGATTACCCGTTCCCCTTCGCCCGGGTGTACTCTATACACTATACACATATACCGGAGTGAACCACGCGCGCGCGCCTGTGTGTGTGTGTGTGTGTGTGTGTTGTTAAAAAGCGTATTAAAAACACAACACTACCGCCACTGCTGTTGCGCGCAATACTTCGTTACGCCACCGTCGCCGCCGCCATTGACCAAAAGAGAATATTGTTCAACAATAGAACATTATCATCCGCGATATGCCGTTTTTTTCTCCTTTTTATTCCATCGTTATAATATTTCGTCGTAGAACCACCGTCATCGGTCCCCGGTCTTGCACGAACGGCACGAACGATATCCCCGGTATTGTGTAACACGAAAAAATATGCGTAAACACGACATTTTCGTGCTCCGACAATACGACTGCAATTTGCCCACGTGTATGATGATAAAAATAATAATAATAATAATTTATTATAATGATAAATTCGTAACCGTAATAACGAAGTACATTATTCGCGGTTTTCCAACACGTTTTATACCCGTATATTTGATGATCGTATTTATATATCGCAAGCATAATATATTATATTAATATGATAATGTGCGACCGTTTTAAAGGTTGTTGAGAAAAAAAAGAAAAAAATAATAAAATATAAAACGTTCCTTAATACGTTGCTCCGCGTGATTATCTTATGAATATTCAATTGCAATTCGTCGGGAACGCGCGCACGCGGTACTCGCTGCGATTATCATCGATATCGGCAATACATGATATACCGCATATACTGGTGTCTGCCGACTATAATAGTCGTTCTGTACGAAAATCTTTACAAACGAATAAATCAATGTACTGAGGTGTACGTGTGTGTGTGTGTGTGTGTGTGTGTGTGTGTGTGTGTGTGTGTGTGTGTGTACATATATTATATACGTTTTATATCGTTATACGATAATATTGCGTTCGTTTAAACATCTATTGTATGTAATAGTGACGTTGCAGTGGTGTTCGGGTGATTCGATTAATGGGTCTTGAATATGATTAATTTTTCGGTCAAACTAGGAGAAAAAAAAATCAAAACGAAATCATGTATATTACACAAGAGAGCATATTGGTGCCGCAGTGTTGTGCCCGTATTATACTCGTGTTGTATATAATATATATTTTAATACAGCGCGTTATACCTGTAGTACATCGTTTAGGCGAAAATCATGTTTGCTCCGAGTCCCCGGTGCCGTAATCTATAATCACCGTGTAATATAATCGACGTGCGTTAATTTCTCGTAACGTTTAAAACATTCTTTACGCATATTTTGCATCGATTATTCCCGCGAGGGGGTTATAATGGCCGTGTATTATGTTTATCGGTGTACGTGTATACCCACGTAGGTACATCGTATATTATATGCTGATATACCCGCGTACAGCGTAGTTGTACCGCGTGCGAGAAATATTCCGTTTCGGTCCGCGCGGCATCGCGTCATCGCCGTGGCGGCGGCCACGGTCCTTTCGCGGAGTTTTCGGGCGGCCGGACGGACGGACCGTCGTCGAAAAATCGTCTCCCCGTCCAGACGATCGTTTGCGTGATTGTTTTTCGCGCGTACGGGTACCCACGTCAATGATAATAATAGTAATAATACGTTAAACCGCAAATGACGTCCTAATTATTTACACCACGACTTATGTGTGTGTGTTGTGCTTGGTTTTTTCTCTCTCTAATCGCCGTATCTTCGTCAGTTTGGGAAAAACGAAAAAAAACATTTTACACTGTTGGTAAAACACACATGCACACATCGTACGTACACGTGCGTGTCTGTACACGTACGAGTACACGAGCGTGTGCATACCCATCGGAGATGTTGCACGTTCACAACTCCAATACCCGCTTCGTATACATTATTATTATTATTATTTTTTATTCCTTTCTTGAATAATATATTATGAAAATAGGCTCCGCGCCATAATATACGTGTGTGCAGTGTGTGTGTGTGTGTGTGTATACACATATATTATACACACACTGCACACACGGACGTGTGGTGGGTGGTGCTGCGCAAAGTCCCCTCGGTCACGATCTTACAGTAAATATTAACGGAGAGAATATACCTCTAATTATAACCTTTAGCCTATTAATTATTCTTACTTTTAATCGTAACACCCAGCTTTATCGAAATCGATTAATAACCTATACGCGCGTATAGTTGTTTTCGCCCTCCTCTTCTTCGTCCTCACCCTCGTCCACCTCCGCCGTCGCGGCCGTCGTCTCCTCCTTCTCCGGGCCCCGGCCGCCGAATCGCTTACACGCCGGGACGAGATAATATTATTATTATTTCCCTATAACACACACACACACACACACACACACACACACACACGCACATAAATATTATATACATATACATATATATATTTATATTAGGTACACTATATTAGGTCTGGGATCGCGCGAGCATATATTAATTACATCACGTTAACACCCCGCGCTCGCGCACATACGGATACGAATTTTATGGTTCACACGAAAACTAGTTCCGTACGTTTCGATTATACATTTAATAAAAATATATATTATATTATGTGTGCGCGCCGCGGCCGTCGCCGGTTCGTTTTCACACAGTATATCATCGACCTTGACGATATCGTCGTATATTATAATAATAATATTGACTTGTGTTTAAATATTGTGCGGCGCGGGCGCACGCACAGGGGCCGTCGCTCGTGTGCACAGAGACGCCGAAATAGTCTCGAGGGCTCAGGTGTACCTACGATTATAACTGGCGTCTCGTACGAAATACGCGATACGAACATTAATAATAATAACAACAATAATAATAATAATAATACACCCGCGTAGTGTGTGCAGACGGGGCGTTAAAATAAGCCATGTCGATAGAGGGAGGGTTGCGGGCCGGCGTCCGTTTTCCCGCCGCGATCGTGGCGCCCCGATGAAATCGCCAAGTCGCCGCGCGCTTTCGACCGCCTCGCCGCAGAGCGCAGCAGCGACAACGTCGTGTCTGCAGCTCACCAGCTGCGAAACGTCCGTCGTTTTTCCGACCGTGGTGTCATCTAGCGTAGAAATCGCGACTCTGGCGGCCAGAAACGTTTACGTTTCGGTTTCGATTCCGAGTACAACACGTACGCGTGTACGTACACATTGTTCTCTGGCTCGTCAGGACTTCGGCCGCCACCGTCGTCATACTCTTCGAACCCATATTTTCGGATGTCGTCTTCCCAGTCCGTCGTCTCCGGACGGTTTCTCGTCATCGTCTACACACGGTTTCCTCGGCCATTCTTTCGGTATTTTCCCCGCCGGTCGCGCTTTTGATCACTGCTTTCCAACTGTTTCCGCTTTTATCCATACCACGTCCAAAACACTGCACGGAGTCTGGGGTATATTTTAGACATTTTCAGGACTGGTACTCCACTAGGTATATCCACTCCTCACCCTCTGTCTTTTCTTCTGGGCCTGGTGTAGAGTTTATTGTCGAAAACTAGGTCACATGTCGTGTTTTTCTTAGTGTCTTATTTTCAAAATTTTGTTCATTTATTTTCTAATTGTACGCCGCCCTGGGCAATATTTCGCTTCCGTAGGTTACCGAAGGTCTTTTCATTACGGTCATGTAATAGCCTCAGTGGCGCCGAAGTCAGTTTTTATTTTAGAGGTATTGCAAAGCATTATAAGCATACCTTCAAAGCAAGTACCCATCCACCTAACCACAATAGGTGAAGTGACTGCCCCTCTTGTTTTTTCTTCCATCGAAAAATCTAACCTAGTGTGTTTCGCAGACTTACCCCCTCCCCTTAACGGGTATTGTAACTGCAATGCCTAGATATAGGGACGGCGCCACTGTATAGCCTAATGTTTGTACCTCGAGAGAACGATTTGTAATCGACGTATTCACGTAGTGCGATGTACGCCTTCTCTGCTTTATGTTTGCGACTCGTGATTTCAAGACTCTATTCGCTGTTTTTACTGACTACCGGTCCTAGATACTTGAACTTGAACTGATTGACATACATTTTCATTACTCTATATATATATATGATTAAAACCGTCGCGGTTTCGGGATAAATTTTAACAATTAGAATACAATAAGGGTTTCATTTGTTTTGATCCAAACCGACTCGGAAAATACACGTGCCATGAGATGCGACGATTCCGACCAACAAAATGTATTACGATGTATTTCAATTCGGAGCGATTTATAAATGAATATAAACGAATATAAACGTAACAATACAAAGATTATGGTCGATGAGTCGAGTCAATGATATATAATATACACGTATATGTATATCAAAATTAAAGACGCTCGTCTCGTCGTCCACGGAGCAGTGGGTGGACACCACGCGTACCCATAATGCAGGCAACCCGCAATTATACGCGTTTTTTGTCCTCGTACCTACGTCTAAACGGATTATCTTTCGTCTCGCGTGTAACATCGACACGTATTGTGTATTATATTATATATTATAAATACGTGCACGGCACTCTCGTTACGATATATTTTATAAACCGTCGCGGCGGCGGCGGCGGCGGCGTGGTCGGAGTTTGGAAGGAATAATAAAAAAAAAAAAAAAATCGTCTTAATGAATTGTTTGATATGTTTGCACCCCCCGTCAAGTTCGTCTAATAGCGTAATTGATTGTGCATGACGAAGCGATCTCGGCCGTTTTTCTTACATTATACATTATTATTATCGTTATTATATTAAGCATTCGATCACCATCGCGTATTTTATCATGTACCCACCTATATATATTTTATACGTATACGTGTATGTGTATATAATAATACACGTACACGTGAAACGCGCGCACGATCGACCGATCGTACTATGTATAATGTACGCACACACGGTGCCACGGTACACGGGCGCGGACGGGCGTGTGGTGCCCATTAAATTTTTTTTTCGTATTTAATTTTTTTTTTTTTTTTTCTTTATTTTTTTTTTCACCAATTATTATTATCGGGCCGGACATCTCGCGACGGCTATCGTGCCCTAATGCCTGTCCGCGCACGACCGTTTAGCGCACATTACAATACATTATACGCGTATCGCATTATTATATTGTATTATATTATACGATATTATTATTAAAAAATATATTATACAATGTCGTTAGATTGCCTTCAGTTACCGCGGTATACGCCACGACTTACGAGCATAACGTGTACCGTTTATTTTGGTTATTGCGTGTGAAAAAAGCCGTCAACGTAGCCTACACGTCACCGCGATTACGTCCGCTCGCGCGCAGGGATAACGCTGTCGGGTCCCGACGGACGATAATTAGCGATTCCTCACGGTCCGTCGGGTTCGCGGGGCTCGCGCGATATCACAATATCGGGGTATCACAACAGTTATACGTATTATGTTATCTTATAAGCAGCGTCGTGTCGTTTGCCCGCGGCTCTCTCGTGCGGACGCGACCCGAGGCCGGTCGGTTCGTTTCGCGGCGGCATTCGCGCGCGCGTATTAATATATTATTACGATATTCACGATGAAGACGTGTACATTACGCGCACTTTAGCGCGAGTGCAGCCGTGCCGTTTGTGTGCACGCAGTACTCTTCGATCGCGCTTGTACGAGATGATCGAAAATGGTGGCGAAAATACTGAACCGTTCGAACTCGGAGCGTGTGACTTCATTGCGAAATTATCGAATTCATGGTCGAGGACCTGCAGTGATCTATAATATTATTCGTACATTCATATTTTATATATTATTTCGATGTGCACTTTTGTTCTCGTACCATATGCCCTGCAATGATCGTGCGGTGTATTAAAACGTCCGATTTTTTTTTCCGACCGCGAATACCGTTACCGTGGTATCTATTTTTGAAACATCTCTGTGTGTCTCTCTCTCTCTCTGGATATAAATATATATACGCGATGTAGTATAATGCGAATAATACGTATTATCAGAACGCGGGCCGCGACGACGGAATCCCGAAAATTGAATATCACTTACCTATACCCGTATGTTATTACCCATATATACCGTGCACAATGCACGTTATAATATGCTCGACGTGTATAATGTGTAATGTTACGTGCATACCGTCGCCGTCTGAGCTGCAGGTCGTGTGTCCATTTATCAAAATACCAGCGCTGCGCACTTATCAATTGATTGGATCGGCGAACACAATATTATTATCGTGTCGGATTATACTCGCGTGCGCGGAGGCCCTACGCACGTATGTATGTATACCCACAACGTGTACGCACGACGTGTGTGTATATACGTTATATATATATACGTTATATTGACGTGCCGTTTACGACTCGAGCGCGTGGTAGGAAAGGAAAATAGAAAAAAAAAACAAAAAATATGATGAGTCACAAATTGGACGGTCCAAACGCGGCTCGTATAATATATAGTATAACGTTATTATGATTATTTTCGATCCCAGACAGGGTTGCTACGCATACACACACACACGTGCGCCTACGTCTTTTACGCCTCTAATGGACGCGCGCGACAGACCGTCGCGACGTACGCGTATGTTACATTTATATTATATTGTATTATACGCGTTGTGCACTGCGGGCGTATCGATACGGACGACGTGTCTGGTGTGTGTGCGTACGCATATTATGCCTACACGTGTACGCGTACCTACACGTCGAACCGCGAGCGTTTTCGGTGCTCTCGTCGAAAAACGATCCGATTATACATATACGAGTATACACGAGTGTGTGTGTGTGTGTGTGTGTGTGTGTGTGTGTGTGTATCATACGCGTGTATGTGTTATTGTGCGTGTGACGTTTAATTGACAAGCCGGACAAGTCGTCCCGTGTTCGACGTGTACGCGCGCGGTTTACAGGTGCCTCCTCCTGCGCGTAAGTAGCCATTAGACGTCGAGGGCCCGGCGACCGTGGAATTCTTGAATTCTTGCAGCACTATGCGCGCGGGAGAAATCAATCGCACGACCACGGCGGGATAGTTAAAAAAAAAAAAAAATCAGAAAAACAGTGTTTTGTTTTTTTTTCTCCAGTTATGGCTTTATCGTTCATACGGCGTACGTTTTGGCCCATATTTTATCGTATAACTTAGGCTGCGGTGTACGTTACAGCTACAGTGTACGCGACGGACGTCATTATAGGGTGCGGGAAAGGCCCGTGCCTAGAAAACAACTCGTTCCCAGCCGATGTGCGTTGCCAATTCATTTTAAATGTCCGTTACCTATTTCGTAAGATTTTTTTGTTCTTTTACGACATAATTTCGGTACACTCATTATACGTAATGATAAAATATAACGATAATATGGTGTGGACGGATTTTAAACCACAAAGGCTTTTAACGCCGTACGTATGCTCGAGTCGACCACAACTAGATCGCGTATACACAAGCCTCGTTTCCGTACACGTAAAAACGATTTAAGACGAATTATAATAATAACGATCCCAATTTCATCAAAATGTGTCATTGTTTCTTCTAGCACTAAGTCACAGATATTACAATAAAATATAGGACATAGTTACGCACTCGGACGATGTATTATATTATTACTGTATAGTTTGCCCTCGTGGAAATATGCGCAGCGCGTATATCATTACGTAAGTGGCGGACGCGTTTTTCGTCGAACAATAGGCTTGTTTAGAATTTTTTCTGCGCGCTCCAAACGGCTAATGTCTTATAATCTAATATATATAAACGTTATATAGACCTACCGTTCGCTGTTAGAACAATAGACCAAGCTTTTGCTATATATATTTTTGGAAAAAAAAAACTACATCAGCAACACTATAATATTATACTCTATATAATATTATCGTATATATTATTATACACGTTATACCTATAAATATACTCTGATATTTGGGTAGTAAAAAATTTTATAAACTCGATTATGTATACAGAGCGATTTGTTTTTTTTTTCGGCAATGAATCGTTTCTATCATTATATTCGTATAATGTACGAAACGTATTGCCGCAACGCGATTTATGTCGGGAAAACATCACGACATATTATATATTTCCTCTTTGTATTCACGAGCTCTCGTACTATATATACGTAGGTACTTACCAATTTTATTTTTTCGTATACATATATTTTTATGTACTTAAATGCGGTCATAAATTTTAATCGTATACGATGTATATAATTTATATATTTATATGATATATAAACGACATATACGTACTTATACTTTTATACACCATAGGCTGTTGACGTGACGTACGTACGTCAAACTCGCCTTCCTGCAATCCTTTCGATCCTTTTATTTTCTCGTCTTCGGGTCGAGGGTTGAAAAATAAAACGCGCGTGAAAGGTGGTAGGTAGTGTTGTTGTCGTACCGGTATATACACGCCAAATCGAGGTGCGTTTAATGGATGCTTTTATAAAATATTTCAATGGTTTAAAACCTTTTAAGGCCCACCGATTAAGTAGTCGAGCGTGGATTCGACGTGCTTTGAATGACATTTGTTGTGAAATTCGACACCTCTCGAGTATTTAACATAAAACGTATTTATATTTTTTTTTTTCCTTACCACTTAACGATTTCACGTTCATGTCTAGCGAACGTCGCACCATATACGAACGCACTAATATTTTAATAAAATATCAATACGACGGGGTATTGGTTTTACAGCAGTAAGCGCACATTCGTATACCCGTGTTACTTCTGGAACGCGTGCCTGCCCGAGACGGCGGCAAACATTGTTATTATTATTACACTGTCATACGTCGAATTCCGATTTGAATTTTTCACCGACGCGAATTCGTCGTATTCGTCGTATTGTACGCCGCGCGTAGTTGTCATTGTGGATAGTCCGAACGCATATTATGATCGTGACGGGGTCAAAACACTTGTGAACGCGCGTAACTCAACTAATTAAATAAGAATGTAATTACAGGAAAGGGGCGGGAATAAGTGTCCCGGGAAAACGAGTCTTTATAATGTGTTACGGCATAAAAATTCTTATTGTACAACACGTAAGTTTTTTCGGCAGACGTATAAAACGCATCCGGCAAAGATATTATATTGTGAGCGGCTGTTAAACAACATTCAATATATTATAAATATTTTTTTCGTTTTCTGTTCTTTTTTTTTTTCCTACAAAATTGTTTCGAGATGTCCGAAGAGCACTGCACGTTCACCTGTTGTACGGGTATTAACAGTGTTGGGATTAGATAAGTACTTTTTTATCTAGATAAAGATAAAGATAGTATGACAAAAAACTATCTAGATAAAGATAAAAGATAACTAAATCAAAATTTATCTAGATAAAGATAAAAGATAAATACTTTTTATCTAGATAAAAAAATAGATAATTTTTTTTAATTCCTACTTTAAAGCAGGGTCATCATTTCAATATTTTCTAGGGTAGGGGCGTAGGGCATAATGTTGAGACGTAAGTATAAAACTACCCTTCACTTCTGGCATCCAACCAGTGACGCCACTAGAACTAAATTTTAGGGAGGGATATTTTTGTCAATGGTCCTACTCAGTATTATGCCACAGGTAAAATATTTTTTTTTTTTTTTGGTGGAGACAAAATATTATCGTGAAAAAACTATATAACACGACTCTTCACAATCATTTTGAACCTTAACAACAGTTTTAGTATGTATTTAAATTTTATAAGTAGATATACAATATTTTTATTAGGTAAAATACATATAATATAATTTATATCATTAATTTAATGTTGACGACGGTTGACGAGTCATCAACACAACATAACAATGAACTGTAGGTTTACTCTATATTTGAGCACCTACCAAGTTCCAGGCCTCTAACAAAAAGATAAATAATGAATACCTTATAGCCAATAGGTATATAGTATTATTAGGAACATACAATTTTTTACTCAGATGACTTAAAAAGTCAAATTTAAAGTATTAATTATCAAAAAAATTAATTGTCAATAAAAACCAATATGCATTTTTTTTTTTTTTTTTTTTGTATAGAGAATTAGAGACTAATAATTTATCTAGATAAATTTATCTAGATGGATGAAATTTTTATCTTAGATAATCTTTTAGATAAAATGAAATTATTTATCTAGATAAGATAAAAGATAACTAAATAATTATCTAGATAATTTATCTAGATAAATTTATCTAGATAAGTCCCAACACTGGGTATTAAGTATGGACATATTATTTCGAACAACCGACAACGGTTACAACGTAGGATTATGCTAATGCGCGGTGGAATGTTTTTAATTTGAATACAAACATATCGTAAAGCCTAATTGATACAAGTTCAAATGAGAAGAAATCTTTTCGACTTACAACCTTTGTTAATTAACTACGGGGGTGCGTACATACAATACACATTGCGGTATTTATATACGCGTGTGTGTATACACTGTTGTTGCTCGTGAAGTATTTATGAAGGGCACGCGTAATATGCGTGTGTGTACACATTCGGGGACTACCAGCTCCACGACGAATAATATTATATTATGGTATTCGTGTGTGTGTGTGTATGTAATATTCATTACGGGGTTCCGATCGCACGCGGTCCCGCGATTAGCATTGTGCATTCTAAACGTTTGTCATAAACGTCACCGTCGATCGCGATATTGCAAAACCTTTTTATTCGCGAATAATCACGTGAGACAATATAATAACACACCGCCGCCGCGGCGGCGGTGCGCACGCACACGGGGTAAAACGCATGTGACATGCATATCGTTTGTTATTTTTTTCCTGTAATATTATGAAATCACGCGCTTTATGTACGCCCGCAGCTACTTACAATAACACACGATATAACTATGAGTATACACACACGCGCAATAATGCACAATCGTATGTTTTAATGTACGTCTTTAATGATTTCGTGCCCGGGCCCGGTGTACTGAAAAACTCGCGGCCAAATATTATAAAACACTATTAGCATATAAAGAGACTAATCCGATTGTTTTTTTTTTTTTTTTGTCTTTACAGTCCTTACAGTCGGCTGCCCGTAGAGCCGGGACGAGCTGTGCGAATTGCAAAACGTCCACTACCACGCTGTGGAGGAGAAACCAAAACGGCGAACCCGTTTGCAACGCTTGCGGTCTCTACTACAAACTGCACAACGTAAGTGGAAATAATAATAATATTTTGACCTTAATAATACGACCGCGCCGCCGCGAACAACGAACGCATTGCTAGTCGCGCGTGTGCGCCGCGGACAGTACCTGTGTATTACGCGTACTTATATACTCGTATATACGTTCCTGAGGTATAAAGTGTGTGTGTGTGTGTGTGTGTTTTTCGTGCATGTATGTGTGTACGCGAGTGTGTATTTATTTACAATCGTTGTGATGTCGACCGCTGCAGTCGCAAGCTTTCTCGAGAAACGCGCGTGCATATCTTATCATTTCGCTCTGTGTCTGTACCGCGCATGGAAATAATATGTAAACATTCGAAATCGTATACCATACCGTCTGTATAATATCGATGATATTAATTCGCTGATTTCTTCGATCGCCGGACGGCATTATTCGTTCACGGTCGATTTCGAGCCAGACCTCGTGCGTGAATTTCCTAGTCATTTTTTTACGGCGACCACGCACTGACGTTGTTATCACAATGATTTCTGCGCGGGTATAAGTCGCCGATTCTGTAGTCTAACGCAGGGGTCGGCAAGTGATTTCTACTGGAGTCCGGAAAACTAAAATAACGCGTAAACGGGGTCCGTAGAAAAAAATGTATTTTATTACGTTATTCAATAGTTATGACTAAAATGTTAAAATTATTTGAAGAGTAAACATGCCGTGTGATGTTCGATGAGAAATTGCAATGCTCGTCTTTGGCTAGTGACTTGAAATCGGGAACTCTTGTAGAACATCTAATATACGAAATATGTCCTCAAAGCTCAAGGTGAAAATCCGTTAACTTTGTTCTCTACTAGTTTATAAAAAAATTGTTTTACGAAACGACGCAGTTTTTAATAATCACGATGAAAATCGAAATAACTCGTTTATTAAACTATCAAAGAAAGACATGTCGACGGTCCGGATCACTGCCTTCCGCGGTCCGGATTTGGACCGCGGTCCGCCAGTTGCCGACCATTGGTCTAACGTGATTTCGTTTAAAACCACGGCAAACGCAGTGCGATTCTTCTCTCGTACGTATTCGCGATTTAATACTATACTCGTATTTACTTATCAACATTAATTAATAATTTACAAATTAATTCGTACTATTGGTATTCATTGTATACGTTTATCATTCGGTGCACGATCTCGCGATCAATACGAACACGTCAACGTGTTTTCTTCTCTTCTGCCCCGGAAGCCGCGTTCGACCCTCGTCTTGTCTCCGTTTTTATTGCTCACGGTTACTATACGATACAATGGCGTGGTATTTAGCGGCACGTCGTAATACGTTGTTTCGGTACACACCGTACATCACGAGCCTGTCCCCGAAAACCAACAAAAACGTGTACACACACACACATATATATACACACATATCATGTGTTCAAATCGTCCCGTCTTGTCGCTTGGCGCCAACCCCGTCGACGGCGCGGTGGCAGCGTCGTTCGTACATTATTATTATATCCGCGTGTACAGCATATAATATGTACGTATACAATGTGCACACCATACGCACATAATGTAAGAGAACGTTTTTGGCGCGAGCTACAACTTCCGAAACGCATTTAGACCATAATACGACCCTACCCCACAGCCAGGTTCGACTACGACTATCCCTTCTATTAAGTTTTTTATTAGTATCACTATTTTTTTTTTTTTTTTTTGCCAACGACACGCCACTGGTTTCGTATGTCATTAAACATCGACTCGAATTTTTTTCCCCGTCGCGGCCAACCAGACCGTTTTGACGACGAATCCCGGACACGAACCACGCTAATTTCTCCGTCCGCTCTCGGCTCCGTCCCTGCACATCTCCGACCGGAGTAAAAAATTCTAAATTTTTTCTTTTTTGCTCTCGCGTCACATTAATCACGCGTCTCGCGCACACGCGCGTACGACTGTCGTAGCGATGCTCGTCTGCTCGGACACCGACCGATCGCCAAGGCTCGCGATAAAATCGTCGTCCGTCGTGAAATATCGTACGAGCGCACTATTAATAATCGACCTGCACGCAGGGTAAAAATATACACGCGGCGCGTACGATACGTATAAACGACTTAATTACCGTTAATATTCATCATCTCCGCGGTCGTGTCCCCGCGTACGGCCGATCGACGGCGCGGTGGCGGCGGAGAGCTTTACACACGCAATTAGTCGCGACCCCGTCGGCGAGGGCGGGAGAAGAGGTACACTAATGCGTTTAAATGTGCGCGTGTGCGTCGGCGTGTTTGTTTGTGCGCGCTGCTGGCCCGGCCCTTCTTCGGTCGCGTCCTCGTGACTAATTAGTGAAATGCTCGGCGCACGCGAGTCGTCGTCGTCGTCGTCGCGTTATCTACCGCCGCCGATAACGTTTGCGCGGTCCTCGTGCCAACCGAAATAAAATTACGTTTCGTCGTCGTCGTTTTTTCCGTCGTCGGCTCTCTCATCCGAGGCGCGTCGATCGCTATCGTTCGGAGCCGTGTAATAACCCGTGGAGCGTTCGGAGAGACGACGACGACGACGACGGCGGTGTTTCGAGAACGTTATAATACCGAATTGCATTTCGGAATCGTCGTCGTCGTCAACCGAAATGCGGCCCGGGAACAGGAGTGTATACGAAACGGCACGATATCCGTAAAAATAGCTCGCCGTGTGGTCCCGTTTACGCACTCGTAACGATAATTGCCCGCGTGCACGGTGCACACGCACACACACACGGTGTATATCGCTGTTTGCCGCTTTGTGTTCACGACGTGTGTAATAGACGCCGTCGGGCCAAAGACAATGACGGATCGAGAAAACACGACAAAGGGGGTAATAAGAAGGGTAGAAATACAAAAGAAGACGAAAATATTTACAAATATCGCCCGCCGCCACCATCGTCATCATCGAATACTCGCGCGAATCTTCACATCCTCCGGCCCGCAGCGTCGAGCACCGCTGCAGTGTTGTTTCGCGTGGTACGTACGAGCGTCGCGCTCGTTTCCTGTCTCCGAACCGCCTTTTCGGTACGATTTTCCGCGCGTAGATCGCCGTGCGACGAAACGTTCTCGACCCGCTCACCGAGGTCAACAATGACAAGGAGATTATTTTGCCGAAATCACCGCACACATTAATTACATATTATTATTATTATTATTAATAGACACGTCGGTTTATATTAATCGTACATTGTAATGGAATAAGGGCCGAAAAACGATGGAACACAACACCAGTTGAATCGTATAGGAATCGTGTTCGACTATTATTACCGTCCATTATATTATACGAATAAATATTGTACGGGCGTGCGCGCGTCCGTTTTAGTGCACGTGTAACGCGTATATGCCCTGTGGTCTTGACGTCGTACACACACACACACACACATATCGGGACCGCCCGTCGACATGTTTTTATGGTGCTCGATTATCTTGTTACGACGGTCGAAACGCCGTTGTTTGTCATCGTCCGATAAAATGTCATCCCGCGCGATATGACCACGGAGACGACGACGATGTTGATTATTATTGTTATTATTCCGATAAACTATTATTCACGGTCAGTTTATGATTTTTTTTTTCTTACAAAAAAATATTAGGCGCACATAATATGTAGACGTCATAATATTCCGTGCATGCGTTACGTGCCTGCGTTACTCCCCCCTGGAGGTCTCCTCGTCACCGCGGTGTACATCATTGAATATATTATTAACTATCGGGTATACACGGCGTTTTAATGTTGAAACAATGTTATAACCGTCTCGTCGTCGTCGTCGTCGTCGTCTTCGTCACGCGTCGCCGCCACTAATTCGGAGTCAAATTCCTCGGATTTATACAACGAATCAGTGTATACACGTGTGCGAGACTTTACGTGTAAACGCACTCACGTGTGTGTGTGTGTGTGTGTACGTGTATACATCGGATACCGGCCCTCTGGCCAACACACTCCTTTTTTTTTTTTTTGTGTTTCTCCCGTTTTTTCAAACTCGTCCGTGTCCGATGGCGGGCCAAAGGTCTCGGTACCGAGATCGCGTTCCCACGTGTCATGATGCCGTCGCGGAACGCTTCGTAACTCGGACGCGCGCCGCCGTCTTCACGATCTCAACGCGTATAAATCTGCGGCACGTCGGACGTCCACTGCACGTAGAAAGTCGCACGTCATAACGTCGTACACGCCGCGGTTCGATGTTACGTATTTTCGTTCCGGAGAAATTCCTCGCGTCGACGCGGCGGAATCGTTTTCTTTTCGCGTACCCGTCATCACGGACTCGCCGGCCGTACGCGATTTATACTCGACACGAGCCGAGTCGTGCACGATCGAGTGTGCGTACACACGTATTTCCGTCGTCGTTTGGTAAAAAAAACGCGGGTTAGATAAAAAAAAAAACGCAGGTAAAATAGAACGCGCGTTCCCTACACACGTATCTCGTGTTTTATCACCGAGGCCGTTTCTCCCCGCGTGACGCGTAAGAGCTCTTTTAACGTCCGTTTTTTTACCGGATACCGGATGGTTTTGTTGACGAAACGTCAAAATAACGGATATACTTCCGTTTTATGTAATATTTTATCGATTATCTGTAATTAAATTTAGTCAGTTCCAAACAAGAAGCGGCCGAGTATAGTCAAACGTTTAATTAATTTAATTAATTTTGTAACTTTCTGAAGTTTTATCCCAAAGCACAGGTCTATTTTCAACCAGGGAAATTAACATTTCAGTATTGATATTCATTTTTTAAGTTTGATTTTAAATTGAGAATTGAAAAAAAACGGAGCGAATACCGGCGTTGTCAACACACTCGTATAGACTAGCGTGGTTCACTGCAACGTGCCGGCGGCCGGTGTGCCGAAGGGACAACGTACGGCGATCCGGTTCTTATTAGCTAACGGATGGTTTTCCCGTGCATCAACAAACAAATATACTAATCTATGCAGCACTGTGCAATGGATAACGGTCCGGTTGTGCGCACGTCGACACGATCGGCTGTCGAGTAATCGGTGGCACGGTGGTAAGAGACGGAGGGGGTGACGTGATGAACGGGGTCCACACCCCCCGGTTTTGGCACGGTCTTGATACCTATATGGCGCTGATACGTCATGTCGTTTTCAATATCAACTGCACCGTACTGCAAGTCCGACATTTAGACGTGACGTAGAATATTATTAACTCAGGGGTACACTATGTATTTAAACTGTCGGGGTGATTTGAACGTATTCAAACTCAAAAATGAGACGTTCGTATTAAATTCAAAACGTTTTATGTCGGTAACACTCGCGTTCTGTGAAACGAAATAGTACCTACATAGCTATTCGTTAAAAAAAGGTTTTTAAATTTAAAGCATAATTATTATGTATAGGTAATGTGATTGAATAATAATCGTGTGAATAATAAATATAACGAACGCCAACAGTGTTGCGAAGTAAAAATAGTTTGGTTAAAAAAATAACAAGCCTGTAGCTTTTTCGCTTTGGCCCACATTATAATTAAAATAAACCGAATCGCAGACGCGCCCCTTGTTCGTTACGTTGCATATACTTGGATGATATTGTGCGCAGTGTTGACGTTAGTGATTTATTCGCCTCAATCGTCGTGTGTGTGTGTGTGTGTGTGTGTGTGTGTGTGTGTGTGTGTGTGTGTGTTTTGTGTAGGTTCACGCGAGAAAATCAATCCCGAAGACAATTTGACGAGTTGCGCGACTACGAAGAAAGATCGTGTATAACAATGAGGAACGGTACACGTATAGGTTGTAAAGTGTGTGTGTGTGTGTGTGTGTGTGTGTGTGCCGCCGCGGCGAGCGCACATGACGTTATTACTATTACTATTATTATAAACTGCCGCGCGGCAGACAATGAGTCGCGGGCGCTCCGCGGGTGCCGTGGTCGGCGTACAAACCGCTAATGACTAATTACAATAAACGAAAAGTCAAATTATATAGTGCACCCAAAACCCCTACCGCGGGTCAACACCTATATTATGTATATACATGTACACGTACGCATCGCATTATCGTGTGCGCGCGCGTACACATAACGGGCGGGTCGTTATTATTATTATTATCATTTTTTTTTTTTTTTTGTCTATTCTACTCCTCCGTCGCCGACGGTTTGTCGTCATCGTGTTTTATTATCATCGAAAATAATTACTATTAACACGACGACGAGGCTGCCTTTTTTGATCGTCGTGCATACCGCGCGCGTACTATACAATAACGTTGTACCACGTATACCACCTTCGTTTTCGGCGACCCCGACGGTTTCCCCATTGTGTCGCGGCGGCGGGCGAAGAGATCAATGAGAATACAATATTATATTATACAAAATAGAAAACCGTTTTCGACAACAATCGTTTACGCAATCGCCGCGTGCGCCTACTATACGTCGCGACGTATACTATTTTATAGGTGTCGGCGCGCACGCGGCCGTGTAGCGTTCCGTAGCAGCGGGGGCACAATCCGACGTGTGATCGTCGCGAGTTCTGTAACCGTTTCCACGGGGGCGGCGGCGGCGTCGACGACGATAAAAACGAATCCGATCGACCCGACGACGACGACGACGACGAGGTTCGCACGCGATACAGCGGTGAATTCGCTCCGGCGGCGTGACGTGGGCGACGGTTAGTTTTCGAAACGATGTGTTTTCCGTTCGATTTTCCGACAGTAGTACGTTGTGCGTGATGTACACGAAAGTCGTCGTCCGGAAACGACCGATACACACCGATAGGTCTTTTTTTACTCAAAGTCACGCGTAAAACACGTTCGTTTAGAGTTCGGGGATTTCATTTTGAAACACTGCCTTTTGCCACTTTATGCACAAGAAAAAAGATTCCGATTACTGTCCCGGCGCAATAAAAACGCGCTAAACAAACACTCGTACGTACCAATTTCACGTGGCTCGGCACGCATCGTGTACGCACTTTCATCTACATACATAGGACGCCCTTTACGCGTGCTCTTCACATCCCATTTTTAGCCCTGTGTAATATTTCCCATTTTTAGCCCTGTGTAATATTTATTTTTTTTTTTATTTTTTCATAGAACTTTATTTAAAGAACAAAAAAACTAAATTTTTACGAAAACCCAAAAACATTTTTCATATCGATTTTAGTACCGCGTGAGCGCACTTAAATTTTAGTGTCGTACAGGGTCGCTAAAATGGGGTGAACATGCTTAAAAAATCACTTTGTACACATGTATAAACGGTTGCGTGTGTGGTGATTACACTGGATGGTGGGACGTTTCGTGTGTACATGTGATACACTCGCTCATCGCCGAGATGTTTTACAAACACCATAATACCGATGGCAAACGTGTGTGTGTGTGTGTGTGTGAAGTGTCGTCAAATCGCGGAAGCCCCCGAAACGCGAGCACACACACACACACACACGCACGCACACACGGACGCACAGAGATCGCGTCGAGGGTCGTTTTCCGAGAGGGTGCCTCCGAGAAAACACATTATAATATTATAAACCCATATTATACGCGACACACAATCTCGGCGGATTATATGGTACAACGTTTTTAAGTGCGTATCAATGGGAATGGGCGTACCGGCCGGCAGCTGATGCGTGCGTGCGTGCGTGCGTACACGACGTCGTCGCTGCTCTGCTGCCGGTCGCGACAATAAAAAACCTATTATCGACGGGGCAACGGCAACAAAAACTCGACGAGACAATACGCCGACAATATACATATATATATATATATTAGTATATATATTATATATTGTAAATACACGGGACGACGATACGAAATACGCGCGCGCGCTCATAAAAGGACCGTGGCGGCTACAATACGCGTACACACGAGATTGATACTATTTTTATTTTTTTTTATTTATTTATTTTTTTCATTATTATTTTTAAACGTTCGCATTGTGTCGGCGGTGGCGACGACGACGACGACGATATACGATATTACGTACGGTACGGCCGTTCCGACACAATAATAATAATAATAATAATATAACAATAATACGGGCAAACATCCTCTTTTCGGGATTTCTTCCGCAAATCGATTACCCCGGATTTGAGTACCTCGTGCATTGTGCAAAGCGTTCGGCCGCGCGTACCGAATCCGTTATTGGATTTTACGAATTAGCCGCCGCCGCCGTCTCTGTGCATATACACCGTTTGTATACACGCGCGTTTCACCAGTGCGCCCCAAGTACGTCGTCGCGTATGAGCTCGTTATACGTGCGTGCCTTCGTGCGCGGACGGACGTCTCGAGTCACCGTACACGTCCATACGACAATGATACTGTATATTCGTACGCCTCATCTCTCGATCATAATGATAATATCGTGTGCGCCTGTAATATAATACGTATATTGATGTGAATACCTAAAAACCCGGTATTTCGTTCGTCGTCCCTTCGGTCTCGATAACGTCGATGGCTGTGTTGGACTTTGAATAAACGCTAAACCATTTTTTTCGATAACATTACACTGCAGAGGAAAGGCATTCTGTGCAACATCTATAATAAAACGCACGTCTTTCGATTTTTGAGATTTTTCTAGCGCTATTATAAATTTTGAGTGATGAGCGAAATGACTCGAATCGTTTTATGATTATCCCGTTCCCGTCATATTTTATCGTTTTTATTGTTATTAAGACCAGCCATGACTTACTGCATCCAAATATGGGAAGCAGCCAAAAAGTCAAATATTAATAAACTTCAACCGTTCCAATCTATAAACCTACGAATTATTACAGGCGCTCCATGGTTCGTCAGCAATCAGTCTCTACACAAAGACCCAAAAATACAAACGATTCTTGAATTAGCCTCCAAGTACTACAAAAAATTACGTACATCCACAATTAATCACCAAAATTCTTATCAAAAAATTCCTTATCAAACCCAATCAACCCGATACGCCACTTAAAACGTCACTGGCCAAGATACCTATTGAATTATTCAGAAAATAATTGAAAACTTAACCAGTGCGACTGGGTGGTTCGTCTTGCTCGATGCCCTCCGGAAATCCGACGACACGAACCACCGCTTACAGTGGTCGAAAACACAATTTTAGGCGGACAAAATTATTTTTTATTATTAGGTGATATACTCAAAAGCAAATTAAGTTAATTTTTCAATTTTAAATTAAATTCTGAACTGTTTTAATGTATCGCATTTCAAAAATGCACTTTGTTGTATGATTAAGCAGCTTTTGTAAATCTATTTTACGCGAAGTTTCTGTTACACGGATGATTTCTGGATAACATTTTTTTTTTTGATTGTAAAACCATGTCGTATGATGGATGAATATAATATATAATTACAAAATTCGAAATTGAACTTACATAATACAAGTGTTTCAGCGAGCACGCTTCGACGTAATCAGTTTAATCGTCCTTATTGATATTTACGGACGATTATGCATGACGTATTTATATTTTAAGTTAGTCTAACGACTATGATTGGTACAATTTTTATATCGGGTTGTAATTTTATATTTTACGGATCGTGTATATAACGAGGCAATGATAATTTTAAACCGATTTTAATATGACTACATTATTATGCCGATGTCTATGTGATGTTTCGTTTTCGACCACTGTGCGCCGATACGCGTACGCAGACAAAAAAATATGTTGTGACCGTGTGCGTTGCCGTTTTGCGTTGCAGGTGAACCGGCCGTTGACCATGAAGAAGGAAGGCATACAGACGCGGAACCGGAAGCTGTCGTCCAAGTCGAAAAAGAAGAAGGGCTCGATCGGCGGCGGCATCGGCGGGGGCATCGGCGGCGGCGTCGGCGGCATCGGCGGCGGTGGCGGCGGCGGCGCGTGCCTGTCGCTGTCCGGCATGATGCGCGGCGACGGCACCGGCGCCGGGTACCATCACCCGGCGTCCGCGGCCCTGCACCCGCACCCCGCGGCCATGAGCCACTACCATCACCACGCGGCCGCCGCGGCCGCGGCCATGTACCACCATCACCATCACCAGGCCACGCAGCCGGCCGCGCCGTCCGCGCCCATACACCCGCACCACCATCACATGGCCTCGCTCACCGGACTCGGGCTGCCCGGCTCGTCGAACGCAATGGTAAGCGCGGGTTTCGCTCACGTTTAACTTTTAAGCCCACTCGTATCCCCGAAATATCACCCCTTTCCGCCTCCGCCTCCACCCCACCCCATCTTTGTAACGCTTAATCACCCAGCAGTCGAAGGTGGACTTTGGGGTGGACACCTGCAAGAGCATTAGTGGGGGCGGGATTTCACAAAAAAAAAAAAAAACTAAAGCCCCTCTATTTTTTTCGTGCTATCTCGAGGTTATTTTATTATCCGATACCCTCGATTTTTTTTAATATCCATGTAGCACAATTACGAATTTATTAGGCAGGTATTATGGTTATGGTTTTTTGTATTAAGTATCATATTATTTCAAAACATAATGAACTCTAAAACTATACAATGTTAAGGTCTCATTTATTTTTGAAATGCGATTTGCTTTGCTCTGAATTAATTTTTAATAACATTCCGTCTGAAATTCGCACATATACAAACGTATGCCATGAACGATTAGTTTTCAATTTGATAATTATAAACAATTCTATAAAAAAAAAAAAAAAATCGGTTTTTATTGATGTTGTTTTTACTACTAAAATGTATCATAATACATAAATAAACATGAAAATGAATTGTTACAGTTAATTTCAAAACCGGGGGTGCTAAGCACACCTGAATTTCCCCCCTCCCCAACTTGCGCCTATGGACATGAGCTCTCTCCCCAAAATCGAAAACGTAATTGAAAACCTTTGCGCGTGATATCCGGAAGAAATTTTCTCGACAACCTTCTGATACGTTATGCACCGCATGCCAACATCATACGATTTGTTAGACACGTCACGATAAATACTGACGATTTTTGTCTGTTTGTTTTTCCAGGCTAGTTGGAGATCCGAGTACGCGTGATTATTGGACCTGCCGTTCCCCGGGCACTCAAACCACAGCAGGGTCGGCGAATGACAAACACTATTAGAGTACTAACTACATGATGCTATTACACATTATTATTATCATCATGGATATTATCATTATATACATAGTCGTATATTATGTTATATATATATACTCATAGTTCCTATTTGTTCCCATCAAAAAGAGACGCCGGAAAAAAATACGAACACATACACACTCTACACGTTCACGTACGCTCACACATACACACGCGTGCGCGTTATGTACAGACGAGCGCTCGCCCCGCACAGATGGCCAGTACACGTGAATTATTATTAAAATACGTATTTAATATGTAAGTGAGTGTGTGTGAGTGTGAGTAAATATTATATAGTCGTCGTATATGTAGGTATACGTTGTCGAGCATTATTACGATGATATTATTATTGTTTCATTTTTGGATATCGACCGTCGAGGATACACTATAATAATATGTTATCACTTCTTAACGATTGCGTCGGCAAAAAAACAAAAAACAAAAAAATAATAAAAACAAAAAATACAAAAAAAAAAAAAAAATTTTAAATAATAATAACGGAATAAAGACGAACCGACGGTACGCGTTCATTTGTCATTTACCTAAGATTTTATGTTTACTCGAAACAACCAGTTTTTTTTTTTTTTTTTTTTTTTGAACACGCGTACAACGTCTACATCAATGTAAAACGCATATTTTATAAAAAAAAATATATGTATATTATAAATAGATGATATTATTTATGAGCTAGTCGAAAACATGAACTCTTGTATAGAAAACGATGTTTAGAACTCGGTTATTTGTATAGTATATATATATAAAAATTCGTATAAATATATATATATATCTCCGCATATTACATAAGATAATTTATTAGTTTTTAAAATGTATTAAATTATAATTTACAGTATATTTATATGCATATATACATGTATATTTAACGGTTACGATGTAATAAATATATATGGTGTATGTATATGTAATATGTATATAAATGTGTGTACATGTTTATTGTAAACAGAGAAGCTTTGTACATACGATATTTAGTTAGATTATTATTATTATTATTATGATTATTATTATTATGATTATTATGATTATTATGATTATTATTATTATTATTATTATTTTAGAAACATTAAACTATTTAGACAAACAAAGAGGCGTCCACGTGTTGTGTTTTCTCGTGTGTGTACACCTCCTGTATCATAATATGCGTCCTTATAACGTACGTATACATTCCACGTCATATAACATATCCGTATGCGGAATTTTAGTTTTTTTTTTTTTCCAAAAACAACGATCCTCCGCCGTCGTCGTCGTCACTTGGTTATTTCACTTTTTTTCTCTCCTTTTTTCGGTCAGTCCACGGGTTTCGAATTTCGTCTACGGACGCGAACGGGCGCGCGCGTTCATTATCGTACGCGTATATTTCTAACGCGCGCGCGGGGCTTTCGGTCGGCACCTGTGGCACGGGGCCGGCAGAACCGGTCGACCGGCGCGGCGGGCACGCGGATGTCTCGTCCGACGGACCGCCGTCGCCACGCCGTCGTCGCGTGGCCGTGTCCCCGATCGTCAGCCGGCCCGGAGAGCGTGTGTGCGCGTAAAGCCGTGAAAGTCACGAGACGTCAATCACGCCACGCGATACCGACGGGTTTTGTGTCGTCACGAGTGACGGTCGGCCTCGGCGACCGACCCGTGACGCGTACGGTAACATACCCGTGTGCACGCGGTTACCGGGTAACTGGTACCCTCACGGCTGGCCAGCGCCACGCCGCCGAGCCGGAGCCCGAGGGTTATGCGACGTCCGACTTGTTTGTTCGGGATTCGCGTGTGCGTACGTGGTGTTTCGAGACTTGGAGTCGGAAACCGATTTCATCGAGTCTATATCGGCGATGGCACGCCCGGAGGGGGGGCAGGTGGTGCGAATGGTGCACCACCTGAGAAATTTATTAAAATTGGATTTTTCAAATAGATAAAAAAAAAAAATAATAATAATAATGAAAATTCCTTCTCTATTATTTTATAATTTATATAACTTAAATAAGAAAATACACGACGTATTTACTAAAACCAAAAAATAAATAAGTTTTGTTTTAAACATATTTTGTTCATTTATTATTATTGGTGTATAGAGATATTATTAATTTAGTGTTAGGGGGTGTGGGGGGCGAATCCCCCCACGTTTTATATCGACATTAAAAGTGTTTTTCACCTAGTGAGTTACTTCTCTAGTGGGCGTGCCTGTATCGGTGAAAGACGAACAATAAGGTTTTTCGACGTCACGTCGACGGAAATCGTCGCGTGTTGGGCGTTTTGCCGACGACGCGACGGCGAGTCGGTCGAAACGTTTCCAGAGTAAACACACGCGGTTCAGAAAGAAAATGTTCCGCTCGACAATGGTAAAAATAACGTTCAGAACCATATTACGACGTTCTATGGCGTAGTGGCCTAACCGACAATACAGCCTGCAGGTGCGTATTCAGAATATTGTTTTTCAAAGTGGATTTAAAAGTAAAAGTCAGACACGATTGTCCTTTTTGGGAAAAACGCAAGAGCGTTAATACGATTTACGGCCGACCATACGACGTCCGTATTATCACTGTTCTTACGTCCTGATCTTGAGGTTTGTTTATTTATATCAACGAGTAATGGTAAGTATTGTAGATTTATGACAGGAAAAGTACGAAGTATAATATTTTGTGCCTGGAAACGTTCAACATGGGAATGTTTTTTTTTTTTTTTTTTTTATTATTATTAATGCGATTTTAACATTAAATTATAAAATCTCGACAATTATGTACATTAATCTTAAGTAAATACGAGTTGGTAAAGCTCCACGCTCTTAAATTCGAAAACCTGGTTGCAGAATAAAATTCATCGTATGTACGATAATATTGACATTGAGGTTGAAAGAGCGTCAGTAAGGGAAAAATCAGTACCAAAAGCGGAAAAGAGATTCTTAAGCTGATTTTAGCCGTTTGGGAATGTCGGAATGTGTATTTGGAGGCATGTTGCTCTGTTAGTATTCACTTTGTGAAATGATTCGTAAGTACAACAAATATCGTTGGCAAGGAAACCATGGGAATCGCAAAAAAAAATCGTATTTTTTTCGCTATACGAATACTTATTTATTTATTTATTTATTATTATTTATTTTTTTTTTTGACTCCAGTAAGACATGCAAATGTCACTAAATCGTTCAATGTGAATTGTAATAAACAAAAATATGATTAAATCTGTGGGTGATAGTTTTTATTGAAAGCGTTTGAACCCATCAAACCCTGTCACGTATTCGGCAATGTTTATTACAGTGCGATCCGTGATCTGCGGCGCGGACGACCGCATTGGTTTGATTCGTCTGTTTGAATATTCCGTTTGCGCTGTACAAACACACAGTGCGCGTATAATATTTTGTCGCAAAACAGCCCGAGTAGCATTAATAACTGTATTCACACTGTGTATACATACAGATCTCAAAAGTGCAAGTGTCCTAACACCAAAAATAATCCGTAATCCTATCGACACTAATAATTATATAATGTATAAAACTGTTGACTTTTCTGTTCTATGTCCGTAAAATCGACGTAGAACTGGGACGAAAACTTAAATTCGTCTTTTATCACTGAAACACCATGCACAAACTATCGATGTTTCTCTTAAACGTTCATTAACCGTACACCAGTGGTTCTTAACCGGTGTTCCGCGGAACACTGGTGCTCCGTGAATTTGGCTAATGTGTTCCGACAAAATGTCAAAATTGGTGAAAAAAAATAAAAAAATTATTGTTAATTGAAATTACCGGGATAATTTAATTTTTGGTTTCATCGTTTTCAATAATTGTACTTATTACAACACAATTAATTATATTAGTTTACTTTTGAGTAAAACCGTAAATTATTGTAAAATAATATACAAAGATGTTATATATATTCTATAAGTTCACTGTTAACGTTACAAGAATAGGAGGAATGACGTTGTCAACAGATCGTATACTAAAAATTAAATTTTCCGAAATAACAGTTGAAGAATTTTGGATTTCTATTCAAACAGAGTTTACAAATATTTGTGAAAAAGCGATTAAAATACTATTACAATTTTCAACATCATACTTATGGGCTTACTAATATAGCAGAGGAAATGAGAATAGCGCTTTTACATAATATAAGATCAAATATTGAAAATATATGCAACAGTCATCAGGTCCAAATATCACATTAAAATATTAATCAATCAAAAATTTCTTTAAAAATTGTATTTATCTTATATCATTTACCGATTTTATTATATTATTGCCTCGACTGAATACGAGTATGTAATTTTATTAAAAAAAAAAAAAAATGTTAAGTATTGTTTTACTTTACGACCCAGTGCTCCACAAAAATCTTATAAAACTATAAGTGTTCCGTGGTTCTAATAAGTTTAAGAACCACTGCTGTACATACGGTTTAAAAAACACTGTGTTTAAAAACCGACGTCGAACACGGAAAAATATGCTACTCGGGAAATGACTTATGACGTCATCGTCTACGAACGATCTCGTCTCGAACGTGCCGACGACGGACTGGACTGCAGCGTCAAACGTTCAAACGTCCGTGCGGGACGAATCGAAAATTTTATCCAAGACCAAAGTCAAGCACACGGGGTTTGTAAGATACTATTACGACCCGGACTTTGATTTCATTTTTTTACAAAATTCGTGGCGGAGACATTTCGTTTTTTCTTCCCCTGCAACAACTAGGCAAAACGATTCACATTGTAGCCGCGGCGGGAGAGAGAGAGAGAGAGAGAGAGAGAGAGAGAGAGAGAGACGAAGAAAGAGAGAGAGAGAGAAAGAGAGAGAGAGAGAGAGGGACGCAGAAAGACAGAGACTGCAGTGAGACGCGGCGAACGTGTTATGTACATAATATATAAAAACGTATCGTCGAAGAGTATAAAATTACCGGTCGGCCGACACGGGGGCGGGGAGTTTACAGCGCCCGAACGTGCGGTTTGCGCACACGTTTTTCAGCGATCGTTATTAATATTCCCCGTACGTCGTCCTTTATTATAAGCGCCTCTCCTTTGCTCCCTCCGCGCCCCTCGCCCGATAACTCGGACCGAGCCGATATCAATATATATATACGTATACGTACGATCGTGTTTTTTTTTTCTCTCGACGCGTTCGTGTCCGTACTTTTTCCCGACGGTTGGTCGCGATGACGTGGCCGAGGCGGAGCGGGTCTGCCGCACTCGTCGACTCGCCCCCTCCCCCGATTATCCACCCGCCCCGACGTCGACTTCACAAACGCGCATCATCACACGGTCGGACGTGTGGCCCGTGTGTGTGTGTTTTGAAACGGGCGCGTATCGTCGTGTGGAACATACCTACGCGTGTGAACAGGGACGGCGCAAGAAAAATCTGATGGGGGGGGGGGGCGTCTTACCGAATCGCCGACTCCAAATACTAAATTTACACTCATAAAAAAAAAAAATCACCTATAATCAAAGCAATAATAACGGATGACATTTTAAAATAACGTTTTTCTATAAGGCATATACATATTATTATGTTAGTTAAGTCAAAAAACCAAATGAACTTGTGTACTTACAAGATGTTTACATTATTAAATCTATCAATCGGGTAAACGATTTGTTAAAATAAGTAAAACTCATAAAAGCAAATAGGTAGATAAAAAAAAAAAAAAAAAATAAAACTAATATTTTCAATGTGATTTTAATTCATTCGTATATATTATAAATTTAAATTATAAAATAATTTAAAATAATGTTTATACGATAATATTGTGGACTATAAACTTATACGGCGTTCTTTAAGAGTCGCCCAATTTTCAACCATTGAAGTCATGTCAATCTCATCCAAAATGTCCTTAGATGAGTTCAGTACCATAAGATCAGTTGTATTAGAAGTTCTAAAAATAGATGTCTGTAGAC
Organism: Therioaphis trifolii; assembly: GCA_027580255.1. Lineage (NCBI taxonomy): Eukaryota > Metazoa > Arthropoda > Insecta > Hemiptera > Aphididae > Therioaphis > Therioaphis trifolii. The sequence goes on from CM050404.1 coordinate 133,823,942, forward strand.
CGTATTCTCATTTAATTTATTCTGCGGTATTCTAAGTATACATTTGTTTTTATCCATAATCGATCGCCCACTGATATCGGGAGTCAGGACTATTTTAAAATTTCTTGTGTGTGTGTGACAATTATGAAATACGGTTTATGTACTTAGATTTTTAAGATCCTAAGAATACTGTTATTAGTTAATATCCTTATTTTGGCCTCGTTCATCATAGTATACTCTCATGAAAAAATTATGGGAACATCACTGGTAATACACGTTTTAACGCGAAAATACCCGAGACGCAATTTACATATAGGTATCCGAAAGACGCCCGGTGTCATAGGATTTTTATACCTCCTATAATTCTCCCCACCCAACCCCGCCTGGTAATAATATCCTAGGATATTTTTACCCTCAAATACTTTTACTGGGGGTACAAATAGCCTAGGATATTTTAATCCCCTGGCAATAATATCCTAGGAGATTTTTACTGGGGGGGAGAGTAAAAATATCCGGGGGGTAAAAATCGCCTGTTACACCGGTGTAGCCGGAATTATTTACCGCGTGACATTTTCCCCCCCCGGTGAAATTTTCACTAGTGAAATTTTACCTCCCGGTAAATATTCGCTAGTGAAATTTTACCGGGGTTTATAAATACACTTGGGTAAAATTCCACTAGTGAATTTTTGACGGGGTAAAATTTCACTAGTGAAAATTTACCGGGAGGTAAAATTTTACTAGTGAAATTTCCCGATGTATATTTTACCGAGGGGGTAAAAATACTCTATGGTTATTTTTTTATTTTTGGTTTTATAAGAAGATTGATATTGAAGTACCTACACGTGTTCGTTGATAACTCGTTGATAATAAAGTAAGTTTCCATTTTATTATATTAACAAGCTGAACCAGAAAAATATTTACCAACAATACAAATGTATTAAATTACTATTACCTCCATATAAAACAAAAGTGGTGATTTGGTTGATGCTTAGTGGAACAAAGCCCTCCCCAAATTAAATCATTTGTCCATGTACATCATTTATTCAAGTTTAATCTTATACGTAAATTAACAACATACTGGCACCCCAGTAAACACAACACGTATATACTATATACCTATTATACGAACATTTTTAACCGAATGTACTAAATACGTACAAGATATACGAAGGTAAACAAAATATTCGTTTAAATCAGGTACAATAATTAGTACCTATATTTCACGTGAATAACGTATACGTGTCGATAAATCGTTTGTGTTACGTATAAAATTATACCGGGGGTAAAAAATCACTAGCGGATATTTACCGGGGGTGAAATTTCACTAGCGAATATTTACCGGGAGGTAAAATTTCACTAGGTAGTAAAAATTTACCGTTGGGGGTAAAATTTCACGGGGGTAAATAATCCCGGTTACACCGAGACGAAACTCTCATCGACAAGGATACATTGGGACTTACAGTCACCCGCGAAACCGTGACGCGAACTAACACTGATATCGTGCTAATCGTACCGTGTCCGCGAGGCGTTAAAATCAGGACACGGCCGCGCGGACGCGGCCGCGAGCGGAACACTTTCGGCGTTTTCCGTACGTACGTCTTACGTCGCGTCGGCCAGTAAAAACCCGCACGTCCCGAGCACCTACACTTCACAGCGCCCGCGTACATCACAACGGAAACGCGCGGCGGATTGATATGCACAGGCGCGCGCCCGACTCGACCGTCGGTACGTAATCGTCGGACGATCATAATTAGGCCCGCCGAAAATTACGCGGAGCATACTAATCACGTCGTACTGATACGTACTCGTGTGCCGTCGACTAAAGGCGGGAAACAGAGGACACGCCGACCGTGTGTCGGGCGCGAAGACGAAAAACCGACCGTGCAGCTCTGGCGGAAAATATGTGAACGGAACGACACTCGCGATGATTCGCACGACGAGATTTATTTAAAACAAGTAAAAAAAATAAATAAATAAATAAGTAAAGAATGGGTTAAACCAGTGATGCCCAACCTTTTTTTTTCGGCGGGCCACTTTGGAAAACAATTATTTTCAAGCGGGCCACAAAGTAAAAAAAGTACAAAAAAAATTTCACATATAAGACTTGTTTTCATACCTTTTATCGCCTATTGAAAATATTATGGATCGAGGTACACTTCGCAGGTGCACATTAGTTTGATCAACTTTGAGGATGTGAACATTTAAATTTCAACCGGATTTTTCATTTTTAGTCAAAGAAATATGGGCTCAAATTTCACATTGAAAATAAGTGTAAATAAGTGTAAATGACTTAAATAAGTGTAAGACATTTTTATATAATTTTTAGTTTTAACATTATCATTATTATTGTATTTTTGAAATATTTATTTTAAAAAATTCATAAATTAATTCAAAAAATGTTTTGTAATTATTTCATTTTTTTTTTAATTGTTTTTATTTTAAAAAATTCGTAAAGGGGCCACATAGAATACCTTTGCGGGCCACATGTGGCTCGCGGGCCGCGGGTTGGGCACCAATGGGTTAAACCGTGTACAGATCATACGTTTTTTTCATAAATAATTTTGACGGTGACTAGAACAGCGTTTCCAAACCTGGGGGCGGAGGGCGTGTAAACATTTCTGTAGAAGCGTAAGCAGTCATTACGAAATACGGTTTTTATTTATTAAATTATTTTTATTTTAAAATGTAGGGAAAATAAGAAATATTAACAACGACCGGTTATTGTATGAAGATCTATGAAAATCCTATTACATCTATTGAAGGCCCTGTTACATCTATTGAAGACCCTTTACACGTTTATTGAAGAACCTGTCCACAGCGCCATTTATGTTGCGTACCCTGATGTTATTCAGTAAACAGCCGAATATAACAACTTGTGATATTTATTTCAATACAAACACAATTCAATTTTACGATCATTGATAAAGATTACAATTGTTTAAGATCACAACTTAATCGTTTTATAATGTCACCACGCCGCCACACCGTCCGTAAATAAATTAGTACGATAGAACGCCTAGTGAAAATCTTATTATATAGGCTTTAGTTCAGAGGTTCCCAACCTATGGTCCACGGACCACTGGTGGTCCGCGAGACATTGTGTAGTGATCCGTGAGCCATACTTACAAAATTTAAAACTTTAAAAAAAATGTTAATAATTTTAAACTTTTATTCAAAATTGATCAAGCATAAACATTATTATAAGCCTGAAATTGATGAATTTCATTGGTTTTAATTTAGTCATGACCTACATTCTAAAATATGTAAAACTAATTCATTCTTGTCAATAAGAAAAATAAAGACTAAAATTGAAGTGGTCCGTGACATATTGAAAGTTCTCCAAGTGGTCCGCAGAGTCAAAAAGGTTGGGAACCTATGCTTTAGTTCTATTTTTCTGTTGCACAGTGCACGTAGTGTCGTCGTAATACGTATTCGTCGCGAGTGTAGATCATGGCTTCCTCGAAAATAAGAATGTATGTCAATGATTATTTCAAGTTTGGTGTTTTACGTTTATTGAAAAGGATGTCAATTTCATTATATTATATTGTTTACTATTTTACTATGATTTACATTTCATTATTATTATCATCATCGATAAAATTGAATTCATCTCGGATATTTTAAAATTTCTTTGTAAAGTACAAAAAAAAGTGATATATTAATTGTCATGTTATAAAAGGGGAGGGGAGAGAGTTTCGAAAATCTACAAAGGGGGCGTATAATAAAAAAAAAGGCTGGGAACCACTGGATTAGAACAACGTGTTTTAATCTTTTAAACAGTAATCGTGATTTATAAATTAAAAAATGAGCTCGAATGAAAGTTTCAGATGTAGATTTGATGTTACTTACCAATCGAATGTTGTGTTAAGGAAGCGTTTTATAATAGACGTAAAAAAACGCACTTTCCCGTTCTTGGGATAATTTAAATTAATTTTTTTATGAATTATTTTAATTAGTTTAAAAGTTGTAAGTTTTTCAAGTTTTAACAAGTAAATCGAAAAAGCAATAAAGAGTAGTCCGAAAATTTACTTTTACAACACTTCACTGTTATTAAATTCAAATATTTATATTTCTCACACTATTTGTTCAATAATAAAAATTCAAATATACGAATTTCTATAATAATGTATTTTATTTCATAGTATAATGTAATACACAGAATTTGTCATTTAAAGCAATTTTATATCTAAAAAACTAATTTTCTTTTTAAATAAAAATGTGTTTTAATAATTTATTTTTTATTTTTTGTGGACAAAAATGCATATAATTTTTTAATTATACTGGTTTACATCAAATCGATGAAATATCCATAGTAGGTGCATCCTGTATATAGTGTACACGTTAATTGAATTAGTAATTATGAAATGTACGTACGTCTGGAGTGTGTGATTCCAAGTAAAATTGTTACTTATTACAGTTATTAGTAAAAAAATAAAAGTAAATTATCATTATAGACGGATACTTAAGGCTAGATTAGTTTTCAATTAAATTAATTTAAACATATTCAGTAGGCATACGTTATTAACCGTATCGATAGACATCTTTTTTTTTTAAAACAAAGTCTATAAAAAGTGCAGTCAAGGAAAATGTTAATTTAATTTTTATTTATTTTTTTGTAGTTTTACAGGACTCGATTAAAAAAAAAAAAAATAAGAAATGATTTTATGACTCAGTGCGTATACAGAAAAGTTATCCGGTATCTAATTAGTGTAGAGTAAAAAATAAACACGCTCTGGGTTATAAAACTCATTAAAAAAAACTTATAGTTTGTTATTAATTTTGCTCTTAAATTACATTTTATGGAAAATATTGTGTTACGGGACGTATAATGATGGGACTTGCATGGAGCACTCCCACTGTGTGATAATCAATGGAATAGATATTTTCAAGAACTACGTAAAATAAAAAGGAAAAAAACTTTGGCAGATCGCAGAATGTTTTCAAGCTCTAGATTCTTTTTCTCGATAATTGCTGGCGCCCTTCGGTTTCATCGGTATGCCGCGTGCCTACGATCGTGCGTACACACGGTAGGATTTTCCGAGAATTCTACGATTGCCCCCGTACAGTTGTGCTCGTAGGTGGTCGTTCGTTCCGCGTCAGCACAGGCGCAACTGGGGTTAAAATTTTCGGGAGACCATATCTTTCACAAAACTTGAACTAAAAATAACTCGAGCTCCCCCCCCTCATACATACATTTACATCATAAATTACTAAAACAGTTATTTTTTTTGGCTACACGAAAATAACAATGAATACTATTAAATACATTTTATTGTCAATTTTATACTAGCGTTTTAATGTACACGTTTATTCACGTATCCAAACAATTTTAGACGTGTTCTAACCATCAGCACAATGCAAATGTGTTCAAAATATCTACACTGTCAAATAAACCCGTTAAAATTTGATAATATAGTATCTCTCGATTTGAATTATAGATTAATTTTAAAATGTTTTTTCGTCAGAGTAGTGCACCCGTGTTCTTTTCATTATAATTTTACTTGAAAACATTTTGTTTTTACAAAAATCGTTATTTTTTTTTTTCAATATATTGAAAAGACAATATTTTTCAAAATGAAAAAATCACAACACTCTGAAACGGTCCGTCTGGTTGGACGACCCGTATCGTAAATAAAATAACAATTGTGTGCTCTGTAATTAAGTTATTCTATTGCTATGTTGAATTATAATTTTATATGTACAATATTGGGGGCGAGTAAAGCGTCGATTTGTGCCGACCAGACTTAAATAAGTGAGTCGGCACAATCGGAGGCGCTTGGGTATTATGGCCGGACACTTGTCGGACCCTATATTTACAACGGTTTTTTATAATAGTTTATATAAATTCACAATACGATCGGCTAAGGAGCCGGCCGTCGTCGGTGCAGACTTAAGTAAGCGGCACCCCGACGACGAACCAGACTCGGGTCGGACAACTTAGTTAAGTGCCGAGGTTGGAGTTGTGGTGACCCTAAAAAGGGCCATTTACTGTTGACACGCCGGGAGTTGTCGGTCTATCCGGTGATATCGTAGACCGGGCTAGAGGAATGGCGATTGGTTGGCGGCGTCACGGCGTTGTTGATCGGCCGATGCTTGCGTCCGTGGGTAGATGACCGACGGGTCGTTAATCGGCAGTTGACTGGTGTTTCCGGCCGTGGAGCGGCGTCGTCGTCGATATGCGTACGTGCGATGACGTACGCAACCGGGAACGGCAAGGTCGTCAGTGGTCCGCGGACGGATGATGGTTGCAGCCGTGGAACGGCTCTGTCGTCGGTATCCAGCGGTCGAGTAGCGCTTGCTACCGTGAAACGGCGCGGTCGTCGGTGATCGGCGGTCGAACGGCGCTTATAGCCGTGGAAGGGCGTTGTCGTCGGTCCTCGGCGCTTGGTCGATGCTTGCAACCGTGGAGCAACGCGGTCGTCGGTGGTCGGCGGTCGAAGGGCGTTTGTAGCCGTGGAGCGGCGTTGTCGTCGGTCTTCGGCTGTCGGTTTCTGGTCCTGGTCTTCTTACTATCGGAATGTTTCTTATAGATGTTGATAGTTTGAAGGCTTGAAGTGGAGTGACTAAGTTATCGAAATCGTCCGGTATATATACCCTTTCTGATAACTTAGTCGTTGCTGATTGGTCCGTCGTTTGGTTGTGACAGATGAACACCACACCGTTGCATTGCCGTTTGCCTTTACTCGGTGCTGTTTTCATCTGTCACTTGTTCAGTTTTTTATCTGTCATTTTGTTGGTTTTGAAAAAAACCCTTTTAATTCGTTTTACTCCGTAACAACTCCCCCCCCCAGATTTGTGCCGGGGTGGGAACCATCTAGCACAAATTTTACTTACTTTCAAAATGTTCGGAATAAACGTGCGCGTGTTTGAGCTGCTTTGTATATGGCCGTTCGTAGTTGATTGTTACTCATGTGCCATATCAGCATTGGTTCCTTTTCTACCTTGCGTATCTTCCTTGGCCGCTCATGTTGTGCCAGTTGATCTTTTACGTAATCTACTGCTTGGTTTATGTTGACGTTCTGTTTTTCAAATGGGATATATTGGTGTAATGTCGTGGCTGTTACCATTCTCCAATCTATTGGTTGGTTCCAGTCTGTAGTTTGTTTCTTCCTCGCGGCATTTACTTCTGTGACCCATTGAATAATGTATAAGTGTTTTTCTTTGTTTGTTTGTGCTTCTTCTGGTGTGTTCTGTATTGCCAGTTGAAGCGACGTTTCCTGTATTTTAGTTGCTTGGATTGATATTAATCCTAGCAAGTTTTCTTTTTTTATTGGTTTTCTCCTCGCTTTTGCTGCCAGCTCTCGTTCTTTTTGTCTAGCTTCCGAAATGGGTGCCATTGTGACTGTTTTAATTTTATTTAAAATTTATTTTCCTCTTATATAGTTTTTTTCGACCCATTCTCTGTTCGGTGATTGGTTCATCGTTCTAATGATGTGATTGGGTCTTATTATGTGTTTTTTTTTTTTTTTTTTTTTCTAATTTTGTTCGTCCATATAGTAGTATGGACGTACTTCCGCTACGTTGATCAGAAGTTCCTTTTTCGAAGTAAGGTGTGTAATTGCTAATGTATTTTCACTGATGACTTTTTTAACGATGTATGGTCCTTCAAAGATGTTGAATAATTTTTTTATTTCGTTATTCTCTGCGTTTGACAAGTGGTGGTTTTTTATTAATATCATTTGCCCTTGTTTGAATGTGACGTGTTTTCTCTGTTTTGTTTTGGCTATTTTTCTTTCTGCCTTGTTTAAAACTCTCTCAGCTGCCCAATTTACCAATTCCTGGTGTTTCTTTTTTGTGTGATTCTCTGGAAATGTGATCAGGTTCTCCATTTCAAGTTTTGACCTATTTCCTGTCATCAATTGTTCCGGTGTCATTTCTATTACCTCCGATCTTACTCTGTTCATCCATTTTACTATTTGTTCGAGGTATGTCGGCCATTTTTTGTGTTGGTCATGACAGTACATGCGTAATAATCGTCCTATCTCCCTGTTGTACCTCTCCACTTTAGGATATTGATTTACTAATTTGTCTAATTTCCCTTGAATGTCCTCCGGAAGTGTGTTGGCCTGCGTTTGTTCGATTGGTTCCGTAATTGGTTGTGTGCATATTGCTCGTAGGTGCACTGGTTGCTTAACATTCCTTTTAGAAAATGGTATGTCGTAAATATTGTTGTCTATCCTTATTGTTAGTATTCTTTTTTCATAATCAATTGTTGATTTATTCGTTTCCAAAAAATCATTGCCTATTATCCCTTTCTCATTCAAATTGTTTATTACAATAAATGGTGTGTGTATTCGTTCTTTTCCTATTTCTATGGGTAATAGGATTTGTTTGGTTACTTTTGTTGGTTTGTTGCCCGTCGCATTGTGTATGCTGAATCCCGTTAACGGTATAATTGGTATCATTGGGTCATTTTGGTTTATGTCATTGTAATATTCTTCCGATATTGCGCATATTTCGGCTCCTGAGTCTATTAACATCTCATATTCTTTATTGTTTATAAATGTTTTTATATATGGGCATCCCAGTTGTTGTGTTTTGTTAAATGCAACGTCGAAGTCTTCATCTTTCGTCAAATCCGCAGCTTTTAATAAATTTATGGATTTGTCTGGTGGGTGTTTTTTAGTACTTGTCTTTTTTTTTATATGTTTCAGATCTAGGGTGTTTATGACTGGTGTTGACCTAATTCTACCGTCCCCTGTTCCCAGTTTTTTGTCTCATCATCGTTTTCACTCAACTCTTCTTTGTCGCTGGTTATGGTGTCGTTGTTGAGTTCTAGCTGCTCCGTGGTTAGCTGTCTGATGATGGGTTTATAGTTGCCTCTCTGGTGCTGTGCTGGTTTCTGTGTGTATGGTCTGTGTAACTCTGAGGTATTTTTAAGATTTTGATTGTTTGTAGTATATGGCATTCTGTTGTATGTATTGTTCTGTCTTGGATATGTTTGTTTTGGTGGGTTTTCGCTGTGTCTGATTGGTTCTTCTTCCTGTTTTACGTTATTTTCTAGTTCACCCAGTTTTTCCCAAATGGGTAAAAATTTTCTTTCTTTGGTCGTATGTATATATGCTTGAATAGATATTGGAAAATGTTTTGTAATTAAATTAATTGCTTGTTCCTCGTTCATTTTCGGCGAGTCAAGATGTTTCAGTTCCGCCATCCAATGGTGAAAATGCTCCTGGAAGTCCTTTTTAATTGGTTTCTTTCCCGCTTCAGTACATTTAATGAATATGTCCCATTGGTGATTTTCGGAGAAAAAATGTTTTAGGAAAAGTTCATTGAACGTTGTTTCGTCTAGTGCTGCATCTTTGATCATAGCGTACCATTTTGCTGCTTTTCCACGGAGAGTATTTTCTATGACCAACATCTTTTCTCTATTTGTCGTAATCTGTCTGTGTTCTAAGTAATTATGTAATTCTTTTAGAAATTGTTTTGGGTGTTCCTCTTTGTCGTCACCACTGAATGTTGGAGCCGTAATATCTACTGCAGTTTTGTTGATAGTGTTTTCCGTGTTGCCATCGTTTTTTGTATTTAAGATTGTAGTTATGTTCGTTTGTAATGTCTGAATATCTTTATCTTGTTGTGTTGTTTTTATTAACGTTTTCGTATCTGTGTCATTGATAAGTTGTAGTAAAGTTTCATATTGCTTTTCTAATCTTGTGAATTTTTCCTGCATTTGTTGTGCAGTGCTTTCCAATGTTTCTACTTTTTCCTCCAATTGTCGAGTTTTCTCCAATAACTGCACTTCTTCTTCTAGTACAAGTTGGTTTTGATTTCGTTTATTTTTTTTCTTATTAATCATTATGCCGGTTCTTTGGTCTGTTGCTCGTCTTGGATTATATCGTCAGGTACTTGTATTTGCCGTACCGACTAGTAAAATTTTGCTTGTCGGTGATCGTTTTTTCGAGTCACGGGTTGGGCGCCAGTTGAAACGGTCCGTCTGGTTGGACGACCCGTATCGTAAATAAAATAACAATTGTGTGCTCTGTAATTAAGTTATTCTATTGCTATGTTGAATTATAATTTTATATGTACAATATTGGGGGCGAGTAAAGCGTCGATTTGTGCCGACCAGACTTAAATAAGTGAGTCGGCACAATCGGAGGCGCTTGGGTATTATGGCCGGACACTTGTCGGACCCTCAATTCATACATTTGATTATAATTTATATTCATACCATGACAATAATTTAATAAATTATTATTGATTTCAAAAACTTATAATTATTGTTTGATAATTTATAATTTGAGTCGTCTAAACATTCCATATCATAGTAAAATGTATTCAAAATGTAAGATAACATAATATTATTCTTGTTTAAATTTTTTACAGAGCAATGACAATATTAAACTTCAAAATGCTCAATTTGTATTAAATATCAATGTGATAAATAGAAATATTACAATTTTTTTTTCTGATGTCAATTGACAAATTTATCAGATTCATATTATTTTCTATTTCATGATTTTCTTAACATGTGTACTATGATGTATGCTACACGTGCACTCATTGACTTGGAACATTTTAAACTATCATACAAATTTAAATGTTTGAACGATCAACCCGGCAGTTTAATTTAAAAAACATTTTAATATTTACTTACTTATTATTAATGTTTTCAAATCGAATACGATAGCTACGGGTACGTGTAATGATTGAGTTTGGCATATTTACGTCACCCGCAATAGTGCCCGATAGCATGACACACACGTCACGCGTACAAGTGTGCAACAATCGAATATAAGTACGTATTAATGTACCTTATAATCAACCGAACCGAACTCGGATCAATTATTATTTCTCGACAATATTCTCGAGTATTTTGCTTTTTATTCTTATTTTCGATCTGTCATTTGAGATTGTTTCAGTGCGAATATATTTGATAAGACGTTTTGGTAATGAAGTATATCCTTTTCGAGGAGAATTACTTGAAAATAAAATACTCATTCAAAAAAAAAAAAGCATATATATATTACATCAAGAAATACAATACGATATTATACTTTTTGATTATTTACGATAACTGGAATTACATAATAAGTGATTGGATAGCATATTGATCCGTATACGGTATACAATACGTTCATGAAATTCGCAATTAACCGAATTGACCGAATTTTCTGATTTCATAAAATCAAACTGTTTTCAAGTTTTTTGTCTTCTTTTAAATATTATTAATGAAAATATTAAACTCAAAATTGCTCAGTTTGTATTAAATATCAATGTGATAAATATGAATATAATATATATATTTTTTTACTGATATCAATTGATAAATTTATCAGATTGAGATTATTTTCCATTTCATGATTTTCTTAACATATTGTGTACGATGTATGCTACACGTGCACTCATTGACTCGGAGCATTTTTAAACCATCATACAAATTTTAATGTTTGAACGATCAACCCGGCAGTTTAATTCAAAAAACATTTTGATATTTACTTACTTATTATTAATGTTTTCGAATTGAATACGATAGCTACGGGTACCTGTAATTATTGAGTTTGGCATATTTACGTCACCCGCAACAGTGTCCGATCGCATGACACATACGTCACGCGTACGGGTGTGCAGCTATCGAACGTCGATAATAATCATCGTTTAAATCTCTCCGGTCCTGACGGTGTTACGTGTGACCCGGTAGCGCGTATTCTATTGCGGCCGATAAGCTCACTGTATCACACGGTTGCGATCGACGGCGATTTTAATGATCTCTATAGACACACGCGTTATAATAATAATTACACTCGTGACGTCCAGAGTCATACTCGTAAAGTGTATAATCTCATTTGCAATAAAAACAACGCTGTTTTAATTATGTTTTGATTTCGACGCGTTCGGTCCGCTCTCTTACCTCGCAAACACATTTCCTATCAGCCTAAAATCACCCCGCACGATTTGTCGTGAAAAAGCACGTCGGATAGGTTCGAAAGCTGTACGGCTCGTCGCGGTGGTTTTTCGATTTCGAAAGTGTCGTTTTAAAGATCGAATTCGTGAAATCACACGTAATAAAGATAGGTGCCACTCGAAGCGTGTCCGTAAAAATCGAGTGACGGCGACTTGAACTTATTTTTCGACCGAAATCGTAATTCCCGGGATCGACGCGGATTGTAGATCAGTTCGGAGGCAAACGCGGCCAATCCAACTCGGAAAATTACGGCACGCGCTTACTTTCGATATTGTTTTCACGTGATTTTTGTTTTTTTGTTTTGTTTTTTTTTACCATACGTGCATGTACGCGCGTTATTTTTATTCACAAACTGCTCGTCTCATATCGTACATCAGCGTTTCTCAACCTTTTTTTATTTACGTACCCCTTGAACTCGCACCAGTGCTTTACGTACCCACAAATGTCAATTTATTATATATTCACACACAACACAAATAAGATATTATGAAATAAGTTCGATGATGGAAAATTTGAAAATTATTATATATATATATATATATATTAAAGTAATATAAACTTTACAATTTAATTTCAATGAGATCTTTGAGCTTGTATGCTGGCACATAATTTTTTGAAATCTGGCTCATCGGGTGATAAGTAAACTCGTAAATCTAAACTCACAGAGAGTCTATTTCGGTACTTATTTTTAATGCACGTGTACGATGAAAAGGCCCTCTCCACCGACACAGTACTCGTGAACGGCAATAGAACATTAAATGCTATGTTTGAAAGCTCGGGGTACTCTTTTTTTACGTCAGCCCAAAAAGCGATGAGAGATATATTATTAGAGCCACATTATGAAATATTTCACAGATTACAAACCATTTAAAATACACCTATTGTAATTTTTTCCGCCATTACGCTTTTTTTTTTTACGTACCCCCTCATACCTTCTTACGTATCCCCAGGGGTACGCGTACCACAGGTTGGGAAACGCTGTCGTACATGATTATTTATATTGCGCCGTAATCACGTCGTATGTGCGCGGTGCTTTATAAAAGAAACGTTATAACTCACAGCAATATAACAACAGTGACAGCGTACGTATCGCGTGAGTACACTTATGTCGTCAGCGAGTCGTAAAACTCGAATTCGAGATCGATAAAAATTACATATAGGTTATAACCGTCACACAGTTTAGTTTTCCGATTCGTACGATGGCTGACACAGCCGCGTTTTTTCGGCACCGCCGAATTCACTCGTTCGTTGTACACCGTACTGATTCGTTCCGAAATAGTCTTTTGCTTTGTACGGTTTATCCTCTGTAAAACGTTTCTAGTATAGTGGTGCCCGGCGGGGGGGGTACGTTTCCCTGGAATCAATATGAAAAACCGATAATGTCCCTGGGAAGTTTTAGCGTACAAATTCTAAGACTCGCGGTGAAAATCGTGCAGAAACACGTAATAGTCACAAGTATTGGTTTTTTGGAAAACTCGAAATCGGTGGATCTAGGAAACGCAGCTCGTAGATATTCGTCGGATATTCACGGCCTACTGGGTTAATGGTGTACGTGTATAAACACATGAAATTGTATTTAACGTGTTTTACAATCTGATAACGATGTAGGTATGTTACATCTACGCGCGTAGTAAATAAAACACTAAAAAACACGAAATTCTCGCTTTCTTCCCGTAAACGATTCGTTGTGTATTCCAGATTTTTACTTTTTTCCCACCTTCGATCGGTAGCGATTATCAAGCGTACTATAATATCACCGCGAGGAAGTGTCGAGTTGAGTGGCTTCGACCTGTTTAGTGCATATTTATAATCTGTATTCAGTTATAATTAGTCGTAATGTAAAAACAAGTATGCGTACGTATATCATTGTTGTTTTACACTGTGAAACACGATTCAGAACTTGGAGTGAATTATCATAATTTTATGATTAACATGCACAAAAACGCATACCTATATGTACACAAACGTATACATTTTTGATTTATTTCTATGACGGTGTTTTATACTTCCAAAGAGTGGAAACTGTCTAAATTACATTATCGACCTTGGAAATACTTAATTAAGTAGGATAATATACATATTATCGTCGGTGAAAAATGTCTAGACAGTTTCACCTAATTATATCGAATACAATGTCATGCATAATTTTAAGAACACATCAACTGCATAAATATATGATAAAATTCATCACGCTTTTATTGTTATCTTAATTAAATACAAACAGCTGACGGGTACAGCGACGCTAATTAAAATAAAAACGAAAACACGCCGAGCGCGTTCCATTGCCGCGTTCGATTTATCCGTATTCACACACTCGTGCAAAAGAAGTATAACATACGGCGCTACGCCACGAAAACCGTTTTCGTTATCTCGCGTTACACTCAAACGTGTCTGTGACGTTTATAGGCAAATTACGACGACTCGATTCGATGTTACATCATATCAGTGCACCACGGTGGACTATGAGAACGATTTGGCCCCGGAAAAACTGTACGTTTGACTAGCCTCAAAACCGTTTACGTCCTAAATATATTATATTTGGGTATGATAAATACGTGCTTATCACCAGAGATTATCACTCATCACCCAAAAAGGTACAACACACAATGAAATTTTGGACTATGGTCTATGGGAGTACTGACGTATTGACGCACTGGACACAGAGCGACATCATTTCCATGGTGATTAACAATATACTAACACACGTACAATTTCATCTAAATACTCTCGAAACATGGTACAAAACCTGGGGAGTAAAAATGGAAGAAACCAAATCTACCTCACTGCACCTTTACCCTACGAAGGTGTCCAACACTTTACCTCAACAATCAGCCACTTCCTCCTGCCCCGTGTTTACGATACCTCGGTATCCTTGTAGACCGTCGCCGTACATGGCAAACACACATAACTAGCAAAATTAAAACGCTAAATGACCGTTTCCGACTCCTCCGACCACTTTTAACTTCTAAGCACATGAAACTGCCCGACAAACTCCTGCTGTACAAACTCCTTCTAAGACCCATATGGACATATGGAGTCCAACTATGGGGCAGTGCGAAAATATCAAACATAAACCGGATCCAAAGATTCCAATCTACGTACCGTTTCCAAAGCCCCATTATACGTCTCAAACCACACTCTTCACTCTGATCTCAAAACTCCATACGTTTCTGAAATAGCCAAAACTCACTATAAACGTATTAACAGTCTCCCAACTCGCCATAAAAATCGTTTAATCTCCGAATCATCACCTGCTTCCATTCCGGGTGACCCAACGAAAACACTCAAAAGACGGTGATGTCGTGAATAGTGATGTAAAATTACCGTAATTATCTTCTGAGAGCATATTCTGGAGAATATTCTCTAAGCTAGAGAATATTAGGTATTTTTTCTTTTTCATCAATAATTCATTGATTAAGCCCATAGAAAAGAGAATAAAACCTAACCACAGTCACCACACCCACATCGTAAACATTATTTAAATAATTACCTATATGTTCTATATAGTATACACAATACAGTATACATATGAAGGAAGTGGGTATTATCGTTTATAATTCTTGGAATCTAGGTGTCATTAACAAGTCACAACTATAATTATTATTTATGATTAGTTAACCTTTTAATTTAATAACCCTTCGAATCTTGATAAACAATAAATTATATACGTTTTGTAAAATTGTCATTTGACACATAGTACACTGTTTGGTTTTAATAGTTCTACTTCTACCATCCTACCAACTACCTACCAGCATTGATTATAGAATAAGCTATTCTATAATCAATGCTACCAGTTATAATGTTAATTCTAAATAATTTAGAAATGTATTTGATCATCAATTTTAATTCCAAAATGTAATATTTATAGAATATATTTTTTGTACCTATTAATTATGTATAATAATAATAGCAATTTTTAAAAAATATTTTATTTTATAAATATATAAATACAACTTGCATTTTTATAGTGCAATTTATTTTGCAATTTTTATGTGATTTTTGGTGCAATTATACAATTTTATCATGCAATTTTTGATTGTTTTTAATGCAATTAAATCTGGTCTTTAGTTATAAGTGTATTCATAGACACTATGTCATCTTCACCGTTTTTATCAGACATATAAATACTAAATACTATGTCTGTATCTGATACAGTGATACCAATAGTAACCTTAAAACATAATCATATCACTGTGACACGAAAAAGAAAATTACCCACCCGGAAATAATCTCCAAGACAATATTCTCGTTGTCGAGAATATTCTTTTAAGAATATTCTCTTGTCGCATCACCAATCGTGACCTGCTAAAATAAATAAATATCTTGTAAATCTGTAATCTTGCCGTAGTACCTCCAATAAAAGGCCTCTACAGTCTGCCTCATCGGTCACTTTTTTAATTTATCTTTTTCCATCATTTGTTCTTATTGTTCACCGTTATGGCAGATTGAATAAAAAAAAAAAAATTTCAAAAAAATAAAAAAATATTATGCACACGTGTGTACGAGAGCTTTTCGTATTGTACGACGTGTGTGTATTGTTTACAGTAGCCCGAACGTTTCGCAACGTCCGAACACGACTGGCTTCTTTACATTTTTCATTTTTTTTTTCTATTATTATTTATTGCGATTTCCGACTACCGCGCGACTACGAACGCTACGACGGTAATAATTGTTGTTTTAAACGTCATATTATCATACACAATTATTACAAACGTTGTCATCGCATAAAAAGTTCACGGCTGTTAGGTCAGGTCGAGTATTTATGTCGTACACACACACACATACACACACACACTGCACTCGCACGCACACACACACACACACACACACACACACGCGCACACACACACACACACACACACACACACACACACACACACACACACACACACACACACACACACACACACACACACTGCACTCGCACAGATGCGTTCGTGTTCTCGGGACAGCTTTAATGGTTTCAAGTCAAACGTGCAAAATATGTATGTTGTATTTGTAATAATAATTATCGCGATCGCGTAACAAACAACGCGTGTAGGCACGATGCGGCGGTGCGCCGCCGCTTTCATAATGGTATTCTCGTCGGCACATCGCGGACGCTGCGACGGCGAGTGTGTAAAATATACACGTTCGTGTAAACGATTATTACTATCGTCATTATCATTATAATTATTATTATTATTATTATTATTATTATTATTACACGACTCGTACTTGGATTTTTATGTTAATACACGCCGCGCCGTACGTATGCTAATATATCGACGATATTTCCGCGCGCGACGATTTTGTAACAGCCGTTATTATACCAGTGCCGTCATCGTTATTCGCGACTCAGTGGCGCAATTATCGGGAGTGTTGGGTGAGCAATTCACAGGGGCCCCCGGTTTTTGGGAGCCCCAATTTCCGAGATCTTTATTTTAGAAAACGATTTTAGCACTACATACAGTGATGTATTAAGTGCGTGTCTTATTTATTTAACGTTACCCGTAACAGTTGCTTCGGCAGAGTGATCTTTCTCAAAATTAAAATTGATAAAGAATTACCTGCGAAACTCAATTGGCCAAGATCGTCTTTCCAACATCAGTATAATATTAAACATAGAAAAAGAAAAAACAGCTGACTTGGATATAAACAAAATAATTAACAACTTTGTTGCCGTAAAAACAAGAAAAATTAATTTGTATACTTGATTTTATAAAAAAAAAAAAAATAAGTAAATTTTAAATAACTAAACAGTTAAAAAAAATAATTATATGACATATTGACATGTGAGAAAACAATATTTTTAGAGTTATAATAAATAAGGTACCTAATATCGTTTATGACTAATTTTTTTTTTTTTTTACCAGGTAAGGGCCCCAATCTGGACATTTTCACATGGGCCCTTTATTATCAAGTTGCGCCACTGATTCGCGCGGACGTACGGTAGAATAATATAATAGACCTACCGTCGTCGACGGCCGCGAATTAGACGTCGATTAGTTTGCGAAACTCATATTCGATTTATGTTGTGTAACGCGACCGAAACGAGTACCACCTACGTTTCCGTCAGAATCGTACGAGGACGCTCGCGAATCGTATTCAAATTAATTCAACACACTGAACGGAAACAGGACGGCAATCGACCGCCAATCATGCGTGTCGACCGATATAGACACAGGACAGGACATTCCTTTTTTTAATTTTTTTTTTCTTTTTATTAGTAATCGAAGAAAATCGAATATTACGAGAAACCGTTTGTCTTTTGGTGCTAATGAAAAATCGATTACAAAATCACGAGAATTATTAATCGTATGACGTAACTTATACGTGCAGTATTAATTTAATAATCAACCGAACCGAACTTGGATCAATTATTATTATTTCTCGATAATATTTCCGAGTGTTTTGCTTTTTATTCTTATTTTGGATCGGTTATTTGAAATTGTTTCAGTGCGAGTATATATATTTTAATACGAAGTTTTGATTATGAAGTATATCCTTTTCGAGGAGATTTACTTGAAAATAAAATACTCATTCCACACAAAAAAAAAAAAACATAAATTACATCATGAAATACAATACTTTATTTTTGATTATTTACGATAATTGTAAATACATAGTAAGTGATCGGATACCATATTGATCCGTGTACGGTGTACAATAATACGTTCATAAAATTCGCAAGTAACCGCATTGACGGAATTTTCTGATTTCATAAAATCAAACTGTTTCCAAGATTTTTTTCTCATTTAAAATATCATTTAGGTATTCAGCCTATAATTTGTTTATATAATATAATATATAATATAAAAATGTTTGACTCGTAAATACTTTTCACATCAGTTTTAAACATAAACAAAAACACTGAGTTGAGATCATCAAAAAATTTCTTCAATTATAACGTATACAACATTAATATTTTAAGAACATACCTGGTAGTGGATGAATTAATTGACACGAAAATTCATCTAATTATACATTTAATTCATTTTTTAATACTTTTCACCGACATTAAACTAAAAAATAATTTCGAAAGTACTATTTACTATACATTATAAAACATGAATGATAGACCATAAAAGCTATGCTGGATAAACACATTTATTTACTTAATAAAAAATTAAAGCTATGATTTAATAAGCATGACGTAATTATGTTTGTTTCACAAATACTCAAAAGACGATAAATAAAAAGTAGACAATTAGTAAACATTAATTTTAGTTCATTTAGATACTTAGTAAAAGAAAATGTTACGTGTGTTTAGTGTGGGATTCAAAAATTAATTAGTATGTAATTCGTAAATTTAAGTAGATGCAATTTTGAACTCTAATATTTGAGTATCCAAAAAATAGCTATTTATTACTATTATAATTGAATTATATTGCACTTAACATACTTTCCCCATATCCAGTTAATTAAGACTTATGTACGTAGTAAATTTAATTAAGCTAGATTGGCAAACTGTTTAAAATTATAACCGAAATAGAAGAAAAATGTTCAATTTAGAAAAAAAAAATTTAATGCTCATATTCAAATTGTGAAATGCTAGTCGAGCCTGAAAAAAAAAATCTATTTCGTTGTATCCAAATTCAGGATTTGTAGTAAGTAAGTAAGAGGCCAAATATAATTGGATCTCAACCCTAACCTAAGGCTATTGTTCCTTCTATTTTGAAATATTCTGAACTAAAAATTGATACATGAGAATGAACAAGAGTCATTTGAGTATTGAGTACATGGGCTCCGACTATTGGGGTGCCGCTCAAGCACCCCATACATCATTCTATGGGGTGCTCTGCACCCCATGAAATAAAAATATAGAGCAATATGTAATTTCATACATTTATAATTTTTTCGTTGTATAATATGTATGGCAACAATATATCGTCGTTGCCACGAAAAAACCTCCAATGTGCCAAATTTGCGATTTTGAGATATTGGTATCCCTGGATTCAGAAAAAATAGGCGGTCATTTTGATAAAAACTCCTATGTGTTATCTAAATCGTAGAAATAATGAAAAATAATAATCGTTTCCTCCTATGTGATACCCACCATACAACGTTTACGAAATACCTCCTATGTGATAAAAAAAATTTGGTCAAAATTACATTGGAGATATTGGCATGCAGAGTAGATGTAGTGTCGTGTATGAAATATGCACATGGGAGATTTTTTTATTATTTTTTTGTTAAATATAAAGTTTAAAGTTGTTTTGTTTTAGGTATAAGTACTTTATACAATTATGATTTATTATTAAATATTAATTTCTCAGATAACACAATATAGTTTTTTTTTTATATAAAACCATTCAAAATAGTACATTCTCTGACACCAACTTTTATTCAAAGAACCTCCTATGTAGTGTTTGGCAAAAAAAAATAATTAACATAACCTCCTATGTGATGAAATATTGACAAATTGTACAATAAACACATATATATATATTAAGTTTTTACTTAAATTTTTTGTCAGAATAAAAATGTATACTTGCTTACATATGTTAAATGTATTTTCATACATCATTGATGATTTGTGATTTTTAAAAATGTTTTTCGTCTCTCCTGAAAAATTAGGTTTAGGCACATTGGAGGTTTTTTCATGGCAACGACGATATTTTGGATGTTTTGATAACCCGTTCCTAACATACGTATACGAAATGAAAATAATTTTATGTATAATAATTAATATGTATTTAAAAGTTTTAATATATGAAAAAGGTCGTATTAAATAAGGTAACAATTTATGCTGAAAAAAAAATTATTATTTATTTAAATTGACATTTATTAATATCGAAGGATTTTAGGCACACTGTGAAATCTGGGAAACCCGGCGCCCATGAATGAGTACCTACTCAAGAACAATCATAAAATTCATTTTTATACAATTAGTACAAATAAATACTATGTACACTTGTAAAATATGAAATCACTAGAAAATTAATATTCATTAACAGGGCTCGGAAATTTACGCATTTGCATATTTCTTGGGAAGCTCCATATTCAAAATCTGATTTGATACAAACTCATTTCATAATCCATACAATTGAAATACAAAAATTTATATTGCATATTTTTGCATATTTGACTAAATTTATATGATTTCGCATATTAAATGATTTTAAGCATATTAACGCATATTTTATGAACTAAACAATTTAAAAATCTAGAACCACCGCACGCCGTGGCCTTGTTAATACTTTTAATTATATTGTACCTAGTATTTATGTCAGTTCCGTTTGAATTGGCCCAGTCTTATTTAATTTAATATATATTACTTTAAATTTTAAAATTGCAGACTTAAAATATGCCTTTAGTCGAATCGTTGAGTATCTTGGATAATGTACAAACACAATTAGAATCTGTTCACGGTGAACCCGGAAAAAAGTTTACGAAAAAATGTAAAACATTTTATCAAGAAGTATCGGCTTAAAAACATTGAAGCAAATATCGTCGATACTTAGTGGATCTATCACTACTATGGATGGGCTTCGTGAAAATCTGACAACAATTGACCTAATTTCCTACAAGTACGCATCAATTACTTCGGCGGTAGATGTCGAGAGATCATTTTTAGTATACAAAAATCTCCTGAGCCACAAGTCACAACAGACGACCAGTTAAACTAGAAAACACCAAAAAACATCTTATTATTCAGTGCGATTCCGGTTAGTACAATAAAATAATTTAATAATCGTTATTTTTGATAAATTCTACTTTTTATGTTGATTTATGATCTTGGGAATAGGTTCAGAATTCAGCAAGACGCGTAAAAGGAAAATATACATACAAATACCTATAGTTTAAAAATACATTTTTTTCATAATTCATTCATTATTTGTACTTAATTAAAAACATTTTTTTTCCATAATCATACTTTTAAATCCATATTTACAATGAAAATAGTTGCATATTATACTGCATATTTGAATTTTTTTTAGTGCATACGTATGCACATATTTCATTGTTTTTAGTGCATAAAGTTCGGATCCTTGTTCATTAATAACACATCAATATCAAAAACCGAATGAAAATTTTCATTTAAATTCTTTAATAGGTAAATTATATTACACGTTTATATTACTTAATTGTACAAAAAATAGTGTATAGATAGTTTAAATGGTGATCGGATTAATTGTATACGAACAAATGGAACTGGAAACTATAAAAGCTAAACATTTAAGACGATATCGAGAAAAAACTACTAAATCACACTGAACACATAGAAATTAATTAGCAATGACTATACAAGAGTGCATTTGTATACCGTACGATATTTTCGCAATTCACAAATGACTAGTCAATAATAGGGTGCCTATGGTTTTCACATAATATATTTAATTGTCTACATTGATCATACACAAATGAAAATCAAACCGCACGACTATGATTTGTTCAGAGAGAGAACACGGACACATTTCGACGAAAACCTGTGGTTTCAACTAATTCACCGATTACATAATCGTATCGACTATATCACTTTATTGTCTATGCTATTAACAATGACTTAAAATCATAATGAGACAAGCGCAAAGATTTTAGCCTTACCTTTTCAGTGAAAGTTCTATATTGCTCATTGGTTCGGACCGTTTTGGAATAATATGGCGCTACTGTTGGGGAACCCCTTACCGCCGAGAATGCTTGCCAGGTCGAAAGGGTACGGCGTAGATTCCGAAGATTCGCAGGTTTCTCTTTATACATTAATTGCACACCGCACGACTACACCCTCGTTACCACACAACTTGGTTTAGCCTCGTTATCAGATCGAAAGCGATCAACAGGAACATATTTCTTAAAAGGACTGTTAAATGGTACTAGAGTTGATTCTCCAACCCTACTGTCCTCTTTAAATTTTAAGGTTCCACAACGTTCCACTCGTTCCTCTACATACATTTCCTCATCCCTAAATGCACTACCAACTACCTACTAAATGAGCCAATTACACGTATGACGTTTAACGTATGTATAAGGTATATATTTAGTTTAAGTAGGTACACATAGATACAGTTGTATGGTGTTTCATACAAAATGTAGAACATATTTTATGTTAAGATTTTCAATATTTAGAAATTAAGTATTTTATTAGTAATATATAGTATTAGTATTAATATTGTAAGTAACAAAAAACGCGGGCCAAATTTGACAATTTTCTATTGATAATACGGTCCATTATTATTATTATTATTATTATTATATTGAGTATTTATATTAAATAGATATAACCTAAAAATTCTATTATTATTTTACAATAGTTTTAGTTATTACCAGGGTTCGGATCTTAAAGCATCAAAAAATACTAAAATATGCGCTATAATATGACCAAAAAGTACTAAAACATGCGCTATAATATGTCATACAAAATATCAAAAATAGCAACAAAAAAACATTTTTTTTTTTTAAATTATCATCTTTTACTGGTGGTTTAAATTTGTATCTTTTGAATTAATACGTATTACTTAAAGAAAATTACTTACTTAAAGTAAAATCTAAACAATAATGAAATATATATATGTTACGGGCAAAGTGGAAAATTCGGGCAATGTATACGATGCCCGGGCATTGTATACAGTGCCCGGGCATTGTACACATTGTCCGATGCATATTGGGCAATGTGAATTGTAAAGTATTTATACAAATTATACATTTAAAAAATTATGAAGTACATTTATTCTAATAATTACATAATTAATAATCATTAAATGCTACGTCTGTTCTCTGATTAAACACTAACTATTATACATAATTAATTAATTTTTATACTATTATTATTTTTATTTATACTAATTTATTTCAAATAATTTTAGTTACTGGAACAATTAATTTGTTAATTTCAGATATTTTTATTACATCATACTTCTTTAGGAGTTTATAATCATTCGGCTTCAATTTTTGGGAACTAATCTTTATATTAATTATGTGTTTAATTAATTCGTCGTATTTTAATTTAGTTAAATACACATTATTCGTAACATCATTAGTATCATCATAAACAAAAACTTTTAAAAAGCGCACATTTTGTATGTTACTATCACTTTACGATTTTGAATTAAAACTTATGGTAGAGGGGGCAAAATAATACCTTCCCCCCAGTCAAACATTGGGGGGTCAGTGGCCCCTCCTTGCCCCCCACCAGATTACGGCTATGCCCACACATAACACACACACACACACACACACACACACAAACACGCACGCACGCACGCGCGTTCCCAGATACGAGACCTGCCAGACATGTAGGCGCGCGCGCGCTTGTGTGTTTGTAAACATCCGAACACCTGCGGCTCGCGCCTCTAATTGAGTGCGCGTTCGATCGCGGGCGCTGAAATCGCGATCGAATCCGGACGATCGTAATACGCCGTTAAACAGCCGTATTATATTAATTATCACCGTGCAGTGACTCACATATCATATTATTATTATTATACGTCACGTATAGGTGCGCTCGTATTATACTCGTACCCCTCCCGTTTTCGTCTAGTCATCTCGTAGTCACCGTACGTGTAGGTCATGTTCGTGTGTGTACACGTCTATTAATACATATACGTATGATATGATATACTCGTACGTACACTGTGCACACGGCCGCCGTGTTTACGATTAATAATTATTGAAGTATCTAGTTTTATTTTATTTGAAAATTATTAATTTTAGGATCGATTAAATGGTTTAACTATGATGGCTGTACATAAATCAATTGTAATTAATCCTGATGGTGATGTGATTGACGAGTTGGCTAAACAGCCAAGAAAATTAGAAATTTTTTTATAAACATTACAATTTATTACCGTGTTCATTATATTACAGACAAAATAAATTTAATATTTTAAACATTATTATTTAATTTAAAAGTAAAATTTAATTTTCATATATTATTGAAAATTTACGATTTGAAGAAATTATTATAATATTGTATAGGTACTTAATTGTGTAGAATTTTAAAGCACTTTTATTAATACATTTTGTGTACCTATGTATATTAGTTTAAGGATTTTTGATGAAATATTTTTCCCGGATACTGTACTTGAAAATCTAAGTATTTTGTGTGTAAAAAAATGTCTATCCCCCCTAAGACAAATTCCTAATTACGCCACTGTCACGGCGAATATACCATACGCACGAGTCTCTATGTCCTTAAGTGCTAATAATTATTACCGTACACGTATGTATTATAGATGTGTGCGACGACGGCGCGTATATACGTATACCTCTACGGTATAACGTGCCTATACCCGATATTATACACACATCATGCTCTCGTGTTATTATTATTATTATTATTATTAATATTATTATTATTATTATATTATTATTATTATTATTATTATTATTATATTATTATTATTATTATTATAACTGTTGTATGTAAAATACTCGCGTGTGTAATGTCAGGAAAAAAGGGCCAAGACGCGGTGTGCGCGCGGATGGGGTCGCGTTCAAACACTTTCCTCCTCCCACACCGTTGTCGCCGTCGTCGTTATCCTATCCGATTATAATTATAACCCTCGCCGCATTAAATAGCCGGGTATAATATGAGCAGCGTGCACACCGTGGTGCGCGCAATATAACATAATATTATTAAATACCTATATAGCGCCGCAGTGTGTGTGTATCGGTGTACTGTGTGAGTATGTGTGTGTGTGTGTACTCCTCAAAACCGATATCGGCGGCGCGTACCTACCTATACACACACACACACACACACACACATAATATTATATATATACACTATTATTATAACTGTTATTAAAAAAACATTTAAAAACGCGATTTAACGATTATGATTATGATTATGATGATTATTATTATTATTAACGTTTAATATAATATTCTCCACACGCGCATTTATTTCTCTCCCTCCCTCTCCCTATCTCTCTCGTTACAAACGTGCATATCGTCTCCTCCACGCAGTGATTATTATACATACATATATATATATATATATATATATATATATATATATATATATATATATATATGTACAGATTATAATATAATATCGATTTCCCACGACACCGACAGAACGGCTGGTGGCCCTTTGGGTCGACGGGAACGAAAAAAAAAAATATACGCATATATACTGCACGGGTAGGTAATAAGGCGGGCCAAAACGATCGACTAAATTTGTATTGTTTTTCCCGTCGGCCAAAGATTTTCATCGCGTAAACTGAAAATATACCCAAACAATATAGGTGAGTCGTCGCTCGTCGTTGTGGCCCCGTCTTCCGCGCGAATACAAAAACCGGTCGCAAATTGTGTACACTACAATTTTTTTTCCTCCTTTCGCGTCCGTACGCGAAAGGTCGTAAATCGTCGACCTCGTATTTTTTTTATTTTTATTTTTATAATGATCACACACACACGCACGTTTATTTTATTTTTTAGTGTGTGTGTGTATATATTGCAGTTTTTCGACTGACTTATAGAATGTTTTTTATAAAATAATATTTCAAATACTTGGTATGCGTTGTACCTATACACCATTTATTATAGGATGGCGGATAGAAAAATTTTGCTGTCCGCAAGTGCGTGACATCGTCAGAGACGCGATTTAGCAAAGTTTTTATTGGGAGATAAAATCCATAAATCTTATGAATATAGTTTTGTACAAGACAAATTATGAAAGTACCAAAAAACTTCATTCGAGTAACTGGACAGAATACTATTGCAGTTTTATAGTGAGGATTCAAAACAATTTAAAATCAATACTATAAGGATCATTGATTATTGGACATGCCTGAGCATATTGATGGACGTGACGGCACAATCGTCTCTTTTAATATTCATAAAATGATCAAATGCTTACGCGACGTTTTCTATAGTTACTAATTAGGTTTTTGGGTTTTTATCGACTTATAAAATCTTATATACCTAGGGTTGTTTAAAAAACAATTATTTTAAGTATCGTAAACCTTTTTCAATACTGCTGTTTAAATACATACTTTTCATTTTAAATTTAATCAAAAACCGTTAGTTACATAGTTTATTAGTATAGTATATTACATTTATTGTTTCACTACAGGGCCTGCGCATCGTGATTAAAGCGGTCGAACGATTTCGCGGTGCCCTCGTCTCTGCGGCGCAAAAATGCACACCTCCGAACTTTCATGCGAATAACACCGCGTTCGGAGAAAAAGAGAAAAAGGTGGATTACAGTGTGACTCTAGTACGTCACATAAAATTGTTGTCCAAACCACAAGAGACGAGACGTGCGTTGTTTAACGACTTTGGTCGTCGTCAATGCGTGCCGCAGTGAACCCGTAGGAAATGAACAGTAAACGGTGGTGCTTTTTCGCGTGCGGGCTGCAGTCGCACGAGAGGGATGTTTCGGGGGGTTGAAAACGCGCGCGCTCGTGGGATTTAATACGCGGTAGCCGGTTTTTACGATTTTTTCGTGTGACAACTTCTCTCTCTCTCTCTCTCTCTCTCTCTCTCTCTCTCTCTCTCTTTGTCTCTATATAAATACACATTAATACATATTATATAGTTTTCGCTATTAATCGCGAACGCCTTATACAGTATACACACTCGCACACGCACACACTGACTTTTAAATTGTGTATATATAATATATATAACGAGAGACGTGTAAAGACACCCACACACGAGCGAATGCGCGATACGCACTGTATAATAACGTACATAAATAGTGTGGCTGGACACCGCGGCCGGACGTGACTAATGTATTTATATAATACGATTGTGCACGAGAAACGGACCGGGGGCGTCGGCGCGGAGAAAAATCAATTTTCCACCCGATCGAGTCCTGTGACGGAGATATCATGTACTGTACACACACACACACACACGCGCGCGCGCGCGCGCTTATATATTTTGACTCTACCACGTGTGTGTTGTGTGTGTGTGTGTGTGTGTGTGTGTGTGTGTGTGTGTGTGTGTGTGTGTGTGTGTGTGTGTGACGTATCTATGGGTGAATTGTCCGGCGATTGTGAGAAATCAATGCGGGATTTGTCGCGGTCCGGCGGACGCGATATCGTCGTCCGCAGTGGCTTAAATTAGCAATCGCCGATTTAGCCTCGCTTCCGGTGTCATTCCGATCGGCCGTGGCGAGAGAAGATCAAGTCTGCGCGTGGAGGCTCGCGAAACGATTTATTTTTTCGCACCACCACACACGGTCAGTAGCGACGGGATATCAAACTTACAATAAGCCCGTGTGCTCGCGCTGTACGTACGAGTTGTATCTATATTTATACGGGGTGAATTGATGATGTAAGACTTGATAATATTACACATTTTTCAAATGTAAAGTTGACGTACAATTATACGAGACACCCTGTATTAATGTACATACGCATACGCATTACCCGAATCTACGTACCGTGTTGCACGTGTGTGTGTGTGTGTGTGTGAGCGCGCGATCGCATTATATTGTTATATCGTCCGGTGTCCGGTCGAACGGCTTTCGATCGCGCGGAAAAATAGAAAAAAATAAAACATAAAATATAGTCGCCCCGCGGAGAAGAAGGGGGACGGGGAATGAACCGTGTTCGATGCACGCGTGACTAGATTAGATTAGAGAGGTCAAAATAACATTATAATGGACGTTTACGGCAGAAAGGGTGTTTTTTTTCTCTCTCTCTCTCGATTTTACGTAATGCGAACGCGCTCGCGAGTTCTCTATATACGGGAATTTCACACAATACAGGTATATACCACGTCGTTATTATACGCGTACCGTGTCGACTGCGGGCAACACGCCGCGTATATAATACCACCCGACCCGCGCACATGCGCTTTATTGGTTTTCATTAGTGTAAGATCGTTTTGTACTTGTATTTATTGTTTTGAATTTGAAAGCTGCGACGATAAATCATTGCGTTCGGAAAACGACTCCGAGCCCAATGATTAATTTGTTTACTCGCGTACGTTCAGTCGTACGTGTGTATAGAGAACGCAAAACCCATGTTCAATATTATCGGAGAAAGTTTTAGAATTTCTCGCGGAATCATATCCGATATAAGCGATAACGAAATACATCAAAGTCGGATTAATCACTCGCGAAAACGATCTATTTCACCCTGTTAAGATATCATTCGAGTTCTGAATGTGGCTTCGTCGTGTACTCGCGAGCACAATAGTTTTTGAGATAAAAAAAATTGATTTTGGCAAACGTTATGTTATCGAAACAATAACGAATTCAAAACAAATTCGGTCTATACGAACACAAATATAAGTATAGGTGTATAAGAACATTTTTGAGACTTAAAAACTGTAACGTGATTTATCGTTTAAGTTTGCTGGTCTTTCAGAATTTTAATTTTACAATAATATCGTAAAACGATGTAAATCGATTTCATTGTTCATGAAAATCATCAATTATGACATTCGTTTGACATTTGACGCGTTTTTGAGTATTAAAAAACATTGATAGTATGTATGGCTTGAGTATATTATAAAATTCACTATTAAATATAATTCAACACTTAAATATTGCGTAATGGTATGAAATTATAACAAAACAAATCCGTCGTTTTTCATAATACGTACCTAATTTAACTGTCATTTGAGCCATAATTCAAACTTTAAACGCGTGTAAAAAATAACGCACAAGGTCGATATTTACGAAACTTTGATTATACGCCGATAAAACAAAAGTGATAAATTGTCGGTGCTTAATAAATAAACGTCGAGCGTTAATTTAAAATTGAAATTCCAACAGATTTAAATCCAAACCGCCAGGTATAGTTAGTGATTAGTGAAAACGTCAAGTTTTTAGCATCATTATTTCAAGAGCCGCTGTGTGTATGTAAAAACGATTAGGTAGGTACGTATAAATCACGTCTACCGAAAATGTCGCTTATATATTTTGTTTCGTTATTTTCCTCGTGCTCGAAAACGCTATTAAAACTATCGATAGGTCGCAATGAAACGTCGATGGAAATTAATTCGCGACCAGGCTAGACGAACGAGTTTCAGCGCGAACACGAAAAGTTAGCGAATATAATTATTATTATTTTTACAATACGTACTGCGATGTCGTACAAAGCTCCCGAGACGGATCCCTAATTATTGAGATTCGCTGTGTACGAGAGACCGAAGAATGGACTGTTAATTTACGATCAGGTCGTGTGTCGTCCCTCTGCAGCAATCGACGCGTATTCGTGTGGATTTTTATAAAAAAATATATATAGATATGCATATATATATATATATCTTTGTTTTTTTTTTTTTTTATTCTCGTACGTTTCGACCGCTGCTCGCCATCTCCACGTATCAACGGTATATTATGCACACCACGATAGACTATAACATATATATATATGTTATAATCTACCGTGGTGTGTGTACACGCACGATATTTATTATGCTCAGTCTCTGCGCACTCACTCGAGTATACGCGTGTAAAACACATTTTCGATATCGTTTACGAAAAACTACTCGTCCGACCCAAACTGTCGCGTCGTTCCCGTGTACACGTTCGTATATATATATAATATACGTATATACACATTAAACACGTACACACGGCGTACATAATACGGACAGTCGATATATCGGGTAATTTATATTCGATCGATACGCATTCTTGTGCGCGCGTACGGTTTCATTAAATTTATTAAAACTGGTATTTTTTTTTCTTATTTATTTATTTTTTTTTCATATATTATACTACTTGTCTGTATTTGTTTTACATTTAAACGCTTTTTGTACACTACCTACTATTTATATGGTGAGGTTACACACATTTTGTTATTTCGTCGTCTGCTCGCGCGCGCGAGTATATAATATATACGTACCTACCTATAATACGTATTTAAAATAATTATTTCGTTACACACATTAATATTGTGTTAACCCGACGGTTTTATCGTCCGGATCCCGTGCGTCACGCAGCGTGTGCTATATAACGTCGTATTTAACAGACTCCGCGTATAAGACGACGCGCGGTTTTTTATTATTATTTTTTTTTTCTTTTCCCTCGTCGTCTCTTTACACGACGAGGCCGTTTCCCCGTGTTCTCGTTCGGTCCGCCCGTGGCTCGTACCCACGAGCTTTCGTCGTGCGCCCGTAATCTAACCGTGCTCGCTCGGCTATGACGAGACGTATAGGTATCGAAAACGCGCACTACCCGGGCAACCGACTGCAGCTCGGGTCGTCTGTAATTATTATTGTTGTTTCGTATACGTGACCGTAATAACGGACGGGTGCGCGTGCGTATGTCCGCGAGTGCCGACGATATTTCGTTATCTCGGCCGATCGTATACGGCGCACACGCGTAGGTACACGACAGTGGGTCGTATTTGTAAAACACACACTTATCGCGTGCGGACGCGGGGCGGCACACACGGTCCGAGAAACCCCGAAAGGTACGGAGAAAAAGATAGAGAGAGAGATAGAGAGAGAGAGATAGAGAGATAGAGAGAGAGATAGAGAGAGAGATAGAGAGAGATAGAGAGAGACAGACAAAGACAGAGAGAGAGAGAGAGAAAAAAATACGTCGATGAGATTTCGCAACGAAATTAATAATACATTAGCACGCGCGGAAATTGTTCATCCGAAACGCGTCGTTCGGAGTAACCGTTATTAATATGTTACTGCGGCAGTTCATAACACCAAGGCAATGGTACGACTCGTATGACGTCGTGTCCGCGCAAGGCCGCTCGTTCACACTACCTTTATGCCTAGTTTACACGTGACGAGCACTCGGCCGAGCTAACGAATACGGCGAATACCTGCTCGTTTTCCACCTGCATTGTGGAATGTTCATGAACGGGTACCTATTAAATAAAGAAGACAGAACGAATAATCACTCCGAAGCAGCCAATAGACGACTGAATTCTACAAATGGGTGTACGACATCCAACATTTTGGGCATTTATTTCAAATTTAAGGAAGGTGCGATCAGGTCGTGATATATTTTATCAACAATCATTAGAAGCTGGAAATAGTCCTCCAAAAAAGAAAAAAAAATTTATTGATGTCGACAAAAGAATTTTTAAAATTGTAGAGGATTACAACAACCGCAACATAATTGTTTTTTAAGAGGTATAGCCCAAAATATAAGTTGTCATTAAATAACTTTTTTAATACTATTAATATATACGCTTTTTTTTTTCATGAAACTTTTTTATTTTTTACTTACGACAAAACCGTCTCACGCCATAACGGCTTAACGCCAAAACGGCCTTACGCCAAAAAAGTTTACGCCAAAGTGGCCACGCCAAGACGGCCACGCCAAAACGTCCGGTTCCGCCACGAACCAGTATTCGGCATAGTATTCGGACGAGTAAAATAAGTGATCGAGTGAATATATAGAAACCGTTTCTATTCGCTGGGCCGAGTGACTACCCTGACTACCAAGAGTGTCGGGTAACGAGTAGTCGTAAATTCAGTGGCATTTTAAGGTGTAGTTTATTGTTGTATTTTTTTCGTCAAATATTTTATATCCGAGTATGAATCGTCATCATAAAACAAAACGACTTTTCAAGGATTACGTCAATCAAATCTCAATCAAACAATCGCATACGATACGTACTCTTCGACAAATTTGATTGTGGTTTTACAACCCCACTTTGTTGACATTTTGCTGAATGCGTTAAAAAATGAGTAATAAACATGTAAAACAATTCAAAAAATTTACACGTATAGATTAACAATGTGTTGATACGTAACAAGTGTTTACGAATTACTACGTTGCACTCGGCTAGCGGTTTAGGCGCACGTAGAGTACAGTAAAATCATAGTGGTGATGGGGTGGTCACTCGGCCCAGCAAATAAAATCCGTGTAAACGCTGCCTTGGTCGATTCCGGTACTAGACCGAGCAACATAACGGGTGACTCGTCACGTGTAAACTAGGCAATACTTCTATATACGTACGTGACGATGATCGCAATAACGAAATCGTTTTCGAAAACGTGATGTACAAAGCGCGTACGTCAGCAGGCTGCATCCGAGTTGGGTTCGAAAATGATACTAGTTTTAAATTTTGTGCGAATCGGGTCCGTGTGAATAAAACGTTTTGTCTGAATTGGGTCCGGGCGTGTCAAATGATGCGTTTGAATTGAGTTAGTACAATAAAAACTACAAACGCATGTGAATCCTTTCGCTCACACTTCAATTCTATATTTTATTCTGCTCGTCCAAATATATCATATCAATTTATACACGTTTTAAAAAATATTCAAATAGATGTTTACATTAAAATGAAAAGTCCAGAAGGAAAAATAAGAAACTGTTTGGTAATATAATACAAGAAAGATTTCGTAAAAAAGAAAAAATGACAGAAAAAATATTTAAAAAAATTAATTGCTACGAATCGGTAAAAACTGTATTATAAATTTCAACCGTTAAATTAAAATATTATTAATCGTTAAAAATCGGATGACAAACAATTTTAATTCAGGAAAAAATTAGAAAAAAAAACATGTTTAACCATACCTTTAGTAACTTCCTAAGTAAAGTCCTAAGTCTGTAAAAATGGGAAGGAAAATGTTTTTATTGGGACCCAACTCGTACAGTAGGCTATTTTACACGGGACCCAACTGGTATGCGCCGATACGTCACACTGTTGCGCTAGAGCGGCTGGACGTGTGTCTGTGGCATACCGAACGCCACCCGCCGACCCCATGCCACACTGTTTTCTCACGTCGCTGTGAAAAGTCGGTTTGGCAACGCGAGACGACCCCTCTCCGGGACGCGGATTTTCCGGTCTACAGAGACCCGATATCCAGCGTTCCCGGCGGTTTCTAGCCAACTCGATCGAACCCATGGGAAAAGCGTAAGTTCTGTGGTTGACCTCGGAGCTCGTCGTCAGCCAGTCAGCAGTGACACTTCGCCTCCGGATCACTCCGGTGACTGTTTTCTTGCCCGTAGGATTCGTACGTATACGTACATTCGCTGTCGTACATGTTGGGTCCGGAATCCTCATGCACGAATTGTACATACGTTTTTAGTGAATGCGCCAGAAAATCGCGGGGAGATCACCTACACGTTTGAATTATTATGCCTATACAAATATAAATACAAAATCTTATGTTGCATATAATCACATAAATCTAGATTCTTTTTTTCGTTTATATACTTATATTTTTAAAAATTTTCATTTTTATTGCAAACTAGAGTAATATATATATAATTTATTTATTTATTTATTTATTTAAGTTTTAAACGGGCCAGGCCCAATTACATACATAATAATAATAATAACGACAATCGATCGTTAGTAATATACATAAACAGAATAATTATAGAGAAACAAAAAAGGTAGGTACAATATTAATTATTATACATACATATTATTTAACATACTTATAGCTATGAATTAACAAGTAAGAAATTGCAATAATTTTTGAATGAGTTGAAGTTTGGTGATATGAACAGATCGATATTTAATTTATTTATAGTTTTCATAATTCTATGATGGGGAGTATTGCTTGCGTAATTAGTTACTTCTGTGTTTAGATAGAAAGTGTTTTTAGACCGGGAGTTACGAATAGGGGTATGGAAGGAGAAGCGACTTAGGAGCTCAGGACAATCTATATTTCCTGAAAAAAGTTTATACGAAAAGTACAAATCTAATCGCAGACGACGTTGTTCAAGTGTTTCGAGGTTGAGAATTGTTAGTAGTGGAGTATATGAAGAATGGGGTTCTCTGATTATGGAACATTTAAATGAAAGGAAACGTAGGAATTTTTGTTGAATTTTTTCAATGATTTGCTTATGACCCGATTGATATGGAGACCATATTATTGAGCCATATTCACAAATAGAGCGTACCAAGCTACAGTAAATAGACTTTAAAGCTAATGAATCGTCAAAATCAGCACAATTACGACGGATAAAACCAAGGATTTTATTTGACCTGTTAGCAATGTTGGTAATATGACTGTCAAATTTAAGTTTAGGATCGAAATAAATACCGAGGTCTTTAATAGCCCCCATAGTCCGAAGAAGTGTTTCACCATTAAGGTTGTAATCAAATGAAGAAATAACTCGAGCTCTGGAAAATGTCATTATCTGGCATTTCTTAGTATTAAGAGTAAAATTATTGTTAATGCACCACTCATAGAGAGTATTTAAATCGAGCTGAAGTAAATCAGAATCATTCTGATTATCAACTATACGGAATAACTTCATATCATCGGCAAACATTAATTT
The DNA here is from genome assembly GCA_027580255.1 of Therioaphis trifolii. NCBI lineage: Eukaryota > Metazoa > Arthropoda > Insecta > Hemiptera > Aphididae > Therioaphis > Therioaphis trifolii. The sequence goes on from CM050404.1 coordinate 133,858,924, forward strand.
AGTGCAATTATGGAAATGAATGTCATTAATAAAAATAAGGAATAATATAGGTGCTAAATGGGACCCTTGAGGAACTCCTGATGTAACACGAATTGGAATTGACCAGTGTTCTTTGTAAGCTACTATTTGTTGACGATCTTCAATAAAGGAGATGACCCAGGATAAGAAAGAGCCACAAATACCAATTTGTTTCAATTTTGTAAATAAGATTTTATGGTTAATTTTATCGAAAGCCTTGGTAAAGTCTGTGTAAATGACATCAACATTCGATCCACGAGAAAGAGCATCAGATATAAAATTTCGAAAGTTTAGCAAATTAGTAATCGTACTTTTATTTCGTCGAAAACCATGTTGATCATCTATGATTACATGATTCAAAACAGATAATACCTTATTTGCAACTATTGATTCCAACTATTGCATATATGCAACTATTTCCACTGTCCAAATGAATTACATAAATACTTAATAAAGACTTGAAATTTTCACTGTGCATTTACTCTATATTGATACACACTTTACGAAAGTTTCAAAAACATTTCACAATCATTGAACTAATAGTAGAACTTTGAAAATACCCTGTTTTGTTAAAGTTTATCTATAAAAAAACATTTTTAATATATGGCCATAAATCTTGATAATTTAAATGATCATGCAGTCATTTGAGTAACGATGTTGAAAAAATTTCAAAAATTATGACTTAAGGTTTTTTTCAATGGGTTTCAGTAAATTATTACATACATTTTACGGAATTGACAGTTTTTATGTAAACTTTCAACATTTAATGTTTATTAAAAAAAAATTGATTCATTCAATAATTACGAAACTTTTGATACAAATATAACAACATGTTTTGGATATTTTGGTGAAAAAAGTTTTTTCTTTGATCTGAAAATAGAATTGTATATTACGGTTTTGATAGAAAAATCTACCGAAAATTTGACTGAAAATAGTTAAACATATTAACAGTATATATTTAACACTAGAGCTTTGCTCAGAATTGTTTCACTGAAGAAATAAGTTATGGCTTCATCGAAATTCAACTAACCCAGCTCCATTATTTTATCGCAAGTACGTACATTTTTTCACTTTTATTTTCAAACGCATAAAAAATATCACGGATAAATATGAACACAATGTATCAGTGTTTTTAAGCGTAAAAGTGCACGCACGTTGTATTATTTATTATTGTTTAAAGGTTGTATTTAATGCATCGACTTGCGGACCCAATATACTCACAATGAATCGAAGTATTGTTTCGAATTTTATTTTATTATGAAGCGTATTGAAAATGCATTATTACGATACTAAAATATGACACAAACACGAATTGAAAGAATACGGTGAAACGTGGGAAAAATCACATAGTCTCATATTTTACAAAGAACATGCGGTATTTGTGATATGTATGTACAGTGCTCGGAATCGCATTTGCACAAGAGTTCGATTGTCGGACTTCGAAGTAAAAAATATGTAGGTAATCGTACGTTTTTTCGTCGACCGCGTGACATCGAGCTGCTGTGTAATCGGGGCTCGCGACTAAATATTATTATATTGTGTAGGCGTGGAGCCTATTTCGCGATTTTTCCGCAGGCACGTCTTCGCGCGCACTCGCTTAAATCAGAAGCTGCGTCATCACGAGCCGTGGACCGTGCGTGCGCCAGTCACCGGAGCTCTCTCGTAATATTTCATAGTGCTCTATGTCCGAGGAGTGCCGCGGCGGCGTTCACGACGATCTGCGCGTATGAATTCAGCGATTTTCGTATTAATTATATACGTGCGACGAATAATAATCGTGTGATAACGTTATGATAATACACGTCGTCGCCGCGGCGCAAAACGTCGAAATCACCGACTCGTGACCGCAAACAGCCCGCGGCAGTAACATAATCTAGTGACTACGCTTGCGTATTACAAGTCGCAATGTCACCTTGCGTTTATTATTATTATTATTATTATTATGTGTACTTATTATGGTACGTGTATTATATGTACGCTGGGCGCAGTGCGTTTGAATATTGTGACGATATTGGCAGCACACGACACGGAACCGTAATGGGTCACGGTGTGTGATTCGCTGACGGAAAATCGGTTTCTCCGTATTCTCCATATTCCGCAACTCTGAGCGGAAGACGACGTGCTCAAAAAGTTACATGTAGAGTCCAAACCAAATGTGTTTAAAATATTTTGCCTGGAACTTTTTTTTTTTTAACTCATTTTACTATTTTAATTATTTTACTATTATTTTAAACTCATTTTATAGATTTTTTTCTGTACTTTTCATTCCAATGACTATAGGTTGAATGCCAATTACGGTCTTTTAACCGATTTCGATAATTTAATACACAATAAAAGTGAGTACCATTTTTGGCATTTAAAGCCTGAGAAATAAACTTAATGAATACTAGAATAGGCATTCAAAGCGTGAAAGATAAATTACTTTAAAAATAGCCTGGCGCGTAAAACAAAACTATTTAGTAGATACCAATAATGGTCTTCATGGCGGTCAACTTTTCAAGAACCCGATTAAATATATGAAATCTATGACTTCACTGAGCTTAAACATCACAAAAATCAGAAACGATAAACATTTTGCTTATTTTTTAGTAAAATGTATATTCATTAGTGTTCCAGTTTTACACGAAAATCGTTTAAAATCATATACGTTTTTTTAGTGTTAAATAGTAATTTACCATTGGACCCCTTGTAGATTGTATGAATTTATATTGTATGTGTGTGTGTGTGTGTGTGTGTGTGTGTGTGTGTGTGTGTGTTTTATTCTCTTTTGTAAAACGTGTATTCCTATAATAATAATTCGTGTACACTTGTTTTTGGGAGGAGTTCCCCGAGAGATTGTCCCGAACAATGTAAAATATTTTTATTTTTTTTTTTCATCTCCTTACTCGCATTTTTACGACATGAACACGCGCGCGCTCACATAGTTCTTCGCGGCCACCACGCGACACGATTGCGGCGGGCCTAATACCGTGTGTACACAAAGTCGTTATCCGCGTGCATAGCAATTATTATATTATTATTATTATTATTATTATCACTATAATGATTATCATTATTATCAAAAAAAAAAAAAAAAAAAAACTGGATAGGAACCTAACGCGCGCACACCGTCTAGTGCTCTGGGGTGGTGCAGTGTGTTTATAACGTGTGTACCGCAGACATCGTGTAGCCAGCGGATTACACGTGTGCCTCTGTGTGTGAGTGTGTATCTACCTCTATAAAATATACGCGTATACACATTTTGTCCTACGGATCCAATTAGGAGACGCGACCGTCTCGCATACTCGTATGTAGACCTAAATTTACAGGAGGTATATACACGTACATTGTGTGTGTGTGTGTGTGTGTATGTGTGCGTAATAACAGGTTCTAATTTTGACGTCGGGTTTGAAAAAAAAAAAAAAGAGTTAAACATCATCGCACGACCCGACCGCGCGCGCACAGAGTATGCGGCTAGTGTGTCTAATTGTTGCAGAGGCGAAAAAAAATCCCCGGGAAAAAAAATAAAACCCGTAACGTTTTCGTCGGGTCAGCAGCCGTTGGCGTTTGCGACGAAATATCTTATGTGTATACACATATAATATGTATATAAATATATACGTTCCCACGATTGCTGCAGCATCCGTGACGTGGAGAAAGAGATTTCATGTAAATTTTACAGTGACTATATTGTTTTTTTTTTTTCAATAAACTTTCATCGCTCCGGACGTAAACTTCAAACTCTGTTCTCGTGTACAACCGTTGTACGTTTTACAAACCAAATGCGCTTTTGGTCATAATCGCCAGTGGCGGATTTAAGGAAAAAAGCCCAGGCGGCATACGATATAAATGGCCCGAGAATTATGAATCGTCGTGAATACACTAACTCGTGAGGGACTTCCCTCTCAAAACACTTAAACTCGCTAGGTATTGAAACAAAATAAAAAAAAAAAAAGACAAGTGGCATTCGGGGACTGCCGCGATAAAGCTATTGCATATTAAATAAATAAGAAGTTGATATAATTTAAAAAATTTTTATTATTCTAGTTATTCAGGAATTTGTATCATAGAAACTATAGGCCTATGATAACTAAAATATGAAACACAAGTTTTTTTTTCTCATAAAATGAGTTTGTTTTGTTTGTATGACAATACGGTTCGCCGCGCGGTAGACAGAGAGGGGGATTACGGGATTCCACAAGTAGTGGTCACGCTTTTTCGTTACGAAAAATTTTTTTTCAGTCACTACACCCGACCTGTGATAAGAGCTATGCAATAGCTTAATAAATACATTTATTTAAATCGTCCAAACTGGATATAATTTCTAAATAACATTATCAAAATTATCATTAAATTAAAAAAAAAAATTTATATTGTTTAACACATACGTAGTATCTTACTTATGTAATTCGGTAATTCAAGTAATTGTAAATTATCTTTCGGCTTTCTGTTCGGCAAATATTTCAATAGTTGTGTCTAGATTTATTTTATTTACCACTGATCTATCGATAAAAAGCATACTGTATTCATTTGAGGTTTTTTCAATTCAAGCGGCACGACGATGTTCATTGATTCTTTTTAAAGAGCTCATTACTCGTTCCGCACTTGCCGTATACCTACTAACGGGGAGTGTAAGAAATAGTCTAAAAATCATAATGTTTTTACATATACATGTTTTCATTTTATTTTGTTATAACTTGGAATTCAGTGATAATGATAAAGAGGGTCACTCAGAGTATAAAAAGTATTTTTTGGAACCTCCTCCCCATAAAAAACTTTAAGACACGTGTATTTTTTTACTTGTAATGTATTTTAGTATAATTACTGATTATATTATTATTATTACTCGATGTGTAACAATCTAAAACCTAAGCCCGAGGGCCTTTTCGGGTAGGGGCCCGGGCGGAAAATGTCCATTTCCCCCGTTAAATCCGTCACTGGTCATAGCGTAGATCTGATCTAGACACGGACCGAAACGCGCATACCTTTGCCGAGTGTGTACCTACACTCTTTGAATTTTGCGTCATAATACGCGTTAATTGTATAGTATGCGCCGTCGAAGAGCTAACGGTTTACCGAGCCGTTTAACTTACCACCCTTTCTCCTGGGCGAAGAAAGAAAAAATCACTTATGACGTTAGGCAAAAGAAAATGCGGCGGTCCGGTTCTCGCCGTCATCCTGTCACAGCACGCCCATAATTATATCATCGTCGTAATATAATGCACTGCGGGTAACGCCCCGCAAAATATTGGAAACACACAACAACAATCCGTCCGACAACACTCGATACAACAGGCGTTTATTGTTCGCTTACATAAGCACTGTTCAATACAATGCGTACCTACGTGAAAGTCATGGACATTTTTCAACACCGAAATATTATTATACGTCTCTGGTGTTCGTTCGGTCTACGGGCCTTAGTATGATACAACAAGCCGCAGCGGAGTAGATATTTATAGTGGAGTAGTAATTTATCAATGTTATAACTGTTTATCACTGTTTTTCACAAATGTTTCTAATAACTTATCTATAGAATTATTAATTTTATTTATTTATGTTCGTTGTTATTGTATAGTATTAAATAATTATTTAGCCGAAGCCAGTGGCGTCATTTCAGTTTTTTCTAGACCAGGGTGACCATTTACTATCAGTAAAATGAAAATGTATTATATAACTATTCGATTATGTTCATAAGGGGTGAAAAAGTTATATTCATAATCGTCATTCGTATTCGTCATAATATGACGACTCCGATTATTCGGCTGCACTAAAATAGATTGAATAATATGTATTATTTAATCAATGTTTGTATACAAATTGATAATAATATGAAAATATCTTTTCTTATGGATGGAATTGTAACGACTATAATATTTATAGACTAAACTAGTCCACTAAGATGACTAAGATATTAGTCTAAAAATAATGACGTTTTGTACTTAGTACAGTGTACCGATTTAGCATTTGGGTATGTGAATATGTGAGCGCCCGTCTCCCGTTATGGCGTTATCTCAATTTTATCATTTAAATATAGACAATAATATAATCAATAACTTTTTTCATAATTTATTTTCTACAGGTTTAATGGTTTTATTATTATTATTATTATTATATTTTTTGTATATTTTATATTTTCATATGTACCAACTTGAGAGACTGAGCAGCTAAACACTAGATTGTGGCAAATGTATGAGTTACCCCACCTCAAATGACGCCACTGGCCGAAGCCATATGCAATACGAAAAAAAAAAGTGGAGTAGAGTAAAAAAACAAAAAATCCCTCGGTTGAGTTTGCTTTTTGAATCTACCGCTCAGCTTGCGTTATAATGTAGTCCGTGTACAGTACTCGAAAGTAAAAACATCACTGTCAATGTAACTAAGTACCTACTAACTATTGCACGTAACTAAATAACTACCGACGTATGATTTCTATGAGATCGACTGTGAACATGAACCGTGTAGATTCGAAACAACGTATTGTAATGGCATCGACTCTCGTGATAATACGTGTACCTACGTTATAGAGTTCTATTATTAAACACTTATCGAAACGGTTTCGTTTTCGTATAGCTACCGATCGAAAATATACTTTCGATTTGCAAAATATCGTCTAAACGAATGTTTATAATTATTTACGATCGATTAGCTAAATATTTTAGGAATCGGTCGGAGTTTGGAACTGTAGATCGGACAAAGTAGACGGACTGCATAAATCGAGCACATCCGAACATAAATTAATATTCTTGTCAGAATGGGGTGAGTTGGGAGGGCTACTTTGACGACCTTGTTGCAAACGATATCAGTCGTGTGCAATAAAACGCAGGCACGATGATATATTATTATTATTATTATTATTATTATTCGGTGTAGTCTGGGCTCCGGGACGACCGACACCCCTGCACAGTAGGATTGCGCAGCAGGATACACGTATAACGTGTACAAACTATGTCGTCTTCGACGATACACTGACCGTATCACAGAAGCACGTTAATTTTGCACGTTATGTTTTCGATTTGTGAATCGTTACTGTCACTTTGAGAGACACCCTGTGTACGCATATTAAAAGACGACAATTAAGGCCGTACGTCGCACAGTGGTTCGAAAAAATAAAAAACCGGCATTTTTTAAATAAACATGTCATTTAGTGTCATTTGAAAGATTTTGATGAGAAATTTAAATTTTTGATAAATTTGAGGTCTGTCGTGGCCTGTAAAGTACCGAAAAAGTCTTTCTAAGGTGGTCATGTTGGTACTCAAATCATATCTAAATTTTGTGAACAAGACATTTATGCAATTTTCAAGTTCATATTTTCAGCCAATTTTGTTAAATGACACTTTATATACGTCAAATAGCAAATAATACCATTTTTTGTACTTAAAAGTCATTTTTTTTATTTGCGCAGTCGTGCGCAGTTAATTCACGCTCCTAATTCTCTAAAATATAACATTTACTACCAGATGAAAGAAAAAAAAGTTGCTCTTTTCATTGGCGCGTCGTGAACGTAATCCGGTCTAATACACTTTGACGTCAGTATAAGCGTACCTATTTCACAACGTCTACTATTATACACACGTGTTTATCGGATTTGCAATTTACAGAATTTTAAATGTTTTTCGATACTTTATCATAATAGCACAACAAATCTAAACCACGGGCGAACGTGTACTGCAGTCCGATGAACTGTTTCCCGTGAAAATCCACGCCGAAAACTGCAGTAGGTACCTGTATGGGATTTGCGATCCTCTCTCGAAGAAGTGACCGCACTAATTATTTCTACCGGAAAAGTCAACCGACACGATATAGTATATTATATACGTATATAAGTTATGACATTTACTGATTTACAACGTACAACACATACATAATTATCGTTTGACATTTAACCCGAAGTCGAACACAAGTCATGACATTGTAATTTACTGCGTACACAGTACTGTAATAATATTAATATTACACGACGTAATTACGCATTCGTACTCACTCGTAAGTATTACGCGCAGACACGCGCGTCGAGTGCCGACGACGTTATTTTTTTCTCGATTTTTTTTTTTTTTTTTGCGAGCACCTATCATTATGATATACCTACCGTAAAAACTGCAGCTGCACCCGCGTGTAAATATCATGCAAGGCGAATCAAACCTATAAATTAATATTATTATTATTATTGTATTACGTTTGACGGTCACACGCAGCGTCGCCGCGTACGCTATACGGACGACTATACATCTTTCGTAGTAACTAAAAAATTTGTCCGGAAATCGCCTTAAATCTTCATATGTCACGTTGAACTGGCCCTTTTCAGTTCTTTTTTTTCCACGAGGATGTACTGCGAACCTCCTGTGCACCACAACTCTTTCTTCTTCTTCCAATGCCTCATTTATGACAATTATTAACGCCGGTGTTACTTTCATCATAATATTAATATTGTAAAATGGAATCTAACGAAAAATAAACCGAGCGTTACGAGCTGACTATTGCGAACAGTTGGATTCAGGGCTGTAGTGGAGGGTATACGCCGTACACCTTCTGGTCATTTCTAATAAACTCCGTATACCTTCTGATTAAGGTCGTATCAACTCTCCGTTGTAGTGAAATCACCAAATAATATAAATATGAATGTCATAAATATATTATCATCAATTGTTTTTGTAGAAAAACTAAAAATAAACGGTCAAATACGTATATTAAAAATACGAAAATAAATACTTTGATTATTATCTAACTAATATTTAAGTTTTTTCTGGCCCTCGAAAATTTGTTTTCGAATTATCTGGACCGTCGTATAAATCAATCGCCGACCCCTGATCTAAATTATCGATACAATGTTATTAGGTATGGGATTCACTGTATTTTGAAAATATCGTACATGTTATAAATTATATATGTGGCGGAACACGCTCGACGGATACAGCTCAAACATCAACCAATAAACGGCGCGGAATCCGCGGCGCACGAAACGCGACGGAAAACGCTTACGTACAAGCCGCAACCTTAAGCGGCCCATACACGATCAATAATATTGATCAATATTATTGACAAAATATTGACGAACATTGTCAACGACCACCAACGTATCAATATTATTGATCAATATATCATTATCTATTCACCATATTTGTCAATTCGTTCAACAACAATTTATATATTTTAAATGAAATTTTCATTATTATTTTATAATTTTATTGTTATCATTATTTCATTTAATTTTAACAATTCCCACTAAAAATTATTATGTCTAATAATGCTCTAATAGCTCTTGCTCTAGCTGTTTCTCTTACCAATAAAAAGAAAAAAAGAAAAGAAAAGTGTTGGGCCAGAGAGTGGTTGAAAAAAAGAAATCACTTTCATTGTGAAAATCTTTTAATCGAGTTACAATTAAATCAACCGGAAGATTACAGAAATTTTTTAAGAATGGATGAGGCATGTTTTAATGAACTTTAAACTTTGATCACTCCGTTGATAAATGATGATTAAACAATATTATTGACAGTACGTCAATAAAAATCAAAAATGTTTAATTTGTTCGATATATTGATCAATCCTTCAATATAGTCCATACACGATCAATATTATTGTCAATATAAAAATATATTGATCAATATTAGTCGCACACGACACGCGCACCACCGTTCGATTTCGGCGTCCAACGCTCACGCGAAAACCAGAAATGATTTATACGCGCGTACGAACGTCTGCAGCGCCGTCATTATTACCACTCGAACGCACGCCAAGGACCGCGGGCGCGCGCCGTGCGCTCGTATACGTTATACTTTTTTTTACAGTACGTTATGCTCGTACGCGTGCATATAGATAAGGACGTTTTTTTTTTTTTAATTTATTGCGCTAATTCGATTTGACGAAACGACTGCACTGCACGTCACGGCTTTTTATTTATTCGTTTTCTCAGATCCCCGTACCATGGGTTAGGTTAGGTTGGGTACGCGCACACGATAATATTAATATATAATATATAGTTTGGTCTGCGCTCGTGCGTGCGTGTTTTTTTTTTTTTTTTTTTTACGAAAGCTCGCCAACGAACCAAACCTATACGCTTCGATACGATAATATATTATTATCAATATGAAACAGGCGAGTATAGAGTAGTACCTACTGTGAGCTGGACGGCGCACGCGAACGGCAATTATTAACGTGTAATGCGACGCGTTTATTATTTACGAGAACCGTTTGGAAATCGGATCGCCTCCGGAGCAACGAGGTGCGTTATCGCCGTATGCGTACACGCGAATGTTGTCGGACGCGCGGTGCAGACGAATAACGTCGAATATGAACACACGTGTATACACGTCATGTCCAGAGATGTAAAATTTCATGTTTTCAAAGACCTGTTGAAACTTTTCAGAAACTTTTCATATTTTCATGAAACTTTCCAAAAAAAAAAATGAAACTTTTGATTTAACACTTTTATACTCCTTTAATTTGTTTAAAAATTATTTAAATCTATAACCAACTTAAATATTAACTGTTCTCAGCATAGATTAAGAAATTATTATTTAACAGTCTCAATAGTTCACAATATCAAATAGTTATGTAACACTATAAAATATGGATAATCTTTGTAAGCATATAATGTAGGTATGTAACTAATTAACAGGTCAATAAAAAAACAAAGTAACATTTAAACAAAAAAACTTTTTCAACAAATTAAATCATAGATATTAAAACTATTGTTCTATTACCTAACTATTGGTGTATAGGTACTGTATACATACGATTATGAAATTCAATTTTTGATATTGAAAAGTTTCAATACTTTTCATTTCAATAGCCTTGAAACTTTTCAAATTTCATGAAAAGTTTCACTTGAAAAGTTCAGAAACTTTTCAGCCTCACATCTCTGGTCATGTCCAGACGACCTGTTTTTACAGGATTGTCCTTTATCTTAGAGTTGTATCCTGTTGTCCTGGCGAATGTCTCTCAGGACACTTTGTGTCCTGTTTTTAGGGCAGTCTTACAAAACCTACAAATAGGTTTATATTGTATAGGTACAATACACACAATTTACCCCGAATTATTTGATTTGATTAGTTTTTCGGAAAAGAGATGACAATTTAAAATGTGATCCGAAAAATTATCATCACTATGATTGAAAAAGTTTTGAGAAAAGTGAGTAGAGGAATAAAGTATTTGAGTCTATTATAAAAAATGTTTAATTTATATAATATATGGTCACCCTACCGTAATAACGTAATGATACGTAGGTACGCGCGAGTAAAGGCCGCTCGGACGTGGTTTTTTTGTTTTTTGTTTCGCATACGATCGATTGTATTGTGTGTTCTATGCGCGCGCATATATGCAGAAGCGTATTTAGGCACAGGCCCTGTAGGCCTGAGGGCGGCAAATTTCAGCATTTTTTTTTATAGAATTACAACAACTATTTGAAGGGGTCAGTGGATAAAGGTGATGACTGATAACTAACATAAAAAAAAGAAAGATTTTTATTTCACGGTATCAGTGTTATTATACGATATATTTTGTGGTTGCAAACATGTTTGAACAATTTCATATCATATAACATTATTTCACATGGGTAATTAGTTTGTTGGTTAAATACTTAAAAAGTTACTATTTAATGTTTTTTATTTACAAAATAAAATTTAAGATTTTTAGTTATCACCTTTATCCACTGACACCTTCATTTTTCATTCGACAACATTGAATTTGAATTATTTTTCGACTAGAGAAATTCGTTTACAAATCACGAGTTTTATGATTTAGAGTTACGATTCGGACCGGAAACGCGTGCGTCCGTTCGCTCAAAATCAAACAGCTACACTTACATACTATACGCACACGCGATACGGCACGAACCGGCAGTACGCGTGTGGGTAGCGAAAAAATGCGCGCGTTCAACGCGGGGTCGAATCCTCAAACTGCTGTGGATTCGAGTGTGTTTCGTGAAAACATTTAGGAGAGGCGGAGGGGAGGGAGAGACGGCGCATCGGAAAGTGTCTACGGGCGGAAAATCACTAAATACGTCACATACGGTATGCGGCCCGAGGGTGGTGGTACGTTTTAATTTTCCCGTGTCGCCCGTGTGTACGTACCTACCAGCTGCGATAAGGGTCCGTGTCCAATATCATGTGTAGGTACGTTGAAAAAAACGCACTTATACATGCCCTACACTACTGTCGTCGGACACGTAGCCTGATCTACACGACGTGCGCTGTAAAACCGTTCGATAATAATTATATTATTTTTATCGCACGCTAATGACTAGAGGTCGGATTTATATTCTCTTAAAATCATTAAAATATGTTTTTATGTCACATAAAATAGGCAATATATTCTCTTAATATTCTTTTAAAATTCAAAATATATGATGTTTTGTGTCCTAAATTATGCAAAATATCCTCTTAATATTAACAAAAAAAAAAAAAAATTTCGGTTTAACTTTATTTTTTATTAATTTGATTTTGAATAAATTTAATTAAATTAATTTTACAATGGCATTTAATAACTATATCTTGTTCATTGTGTTCCGGTGTCATTTTAGTATACGCCGGTTTGTATGAATGTTTTTGTACATGCTAAAGGACCGTTCGACATCAACCGATGTCACTGGAGAATATTGCAATTCGGCTACCACTGCAGTCGGTTAATCATTTTCCGGAAGTGTACCTGGAGATTAATTTTTATTAAAACCCAGATATTAATCATTTAGTGAACATTTTATTCATCGAAGTGCTGATTATAATCGTGAAATATGTTCATTATATGGCGATATGACAATAATATTCTCAAAAATTCTATAACGTGTTAAATATTCTCTAACCCCTATAATATGCTTTTTTATGTAAAATAAACTTTTTCCTATGAATTCTGTGTTTCATGAATCGTAAAGATTTCTCACTCCCGTTTAACCGCATAGACTAAAAAAAAAATACGTAAAATCATATAAATCCGACCTCTACTAATGACATTTACGATTTTAATAAACACGCGTAAATTTCGGGTGAAAATAAAAACAGACATTCACAACGTTTTTATAAATTACCGTTTTCACATGTGAAATAATAAAAAAAAAAACGAGAAAACGTATTACGCAGTTCACATCGAATTGTAAAACGTAGAAACCTTAATCGGAAATACGGTATTTTATTGAAAAATATAGCGTGGCTGTACAATTATGTTATATGTGTACACACGTGTGTTGAACGTACGACGGTACTATTTGATATTCTTTTTTTTTTTTTCGTATTTTTATACATTCGACAGAAAACGACAGAAAGTGCAGCGTTTGACCGCACTAGCGCACAGCTAAAACAAATGGGTATTAAACACACTGTATGCGTATCATTATATACGCGCGAGCTCGTTAGGCTCGAATCGCATTTATCGTAATTTACTCGCACAAGCCGAAGGATTAAAAACGTTCGATTTTATTAACTGGAAATATAAGACGGGGACAAAGGGAAGAAGAAGAAGAAGAAGAAGAAGAAGAAAAAACCGAACAAACGAATGCGCGACGTATTCAAATTTCCGTCCACAACGAACACAATTCTGCAGAAAGTGACGGCGATCGGTTTTTTTTTTCTCTTGGTTATACTTTTCTACTTTGTATGTATAATATGTATATGTATATGTACCTATACGGGTATTGTCACAATTTAGTCGACCCCATAAATAACGACGACCCGATGCAGCGGCAGTCATTAGCGAACCCCGTGTTACATAGTTTAAATACAGAATCGCCATCATGAAACTCATAGTTTAAACCTAACCATACGTCCCGTTTTGAACGGGACAGTCCCGTTTTTTGAATCTCTGTCCCGTTGTCCCCTGGGAAATCTTCGGGACGCTAAAATGTCCCGTTTTCAAAAAGCAGACAAAAAAAAAAATAATGAAAATAAATGTTCTTTGACGAAATATCGTTTTTAGAAAAATACACAAGTATTTAATTTTGTAATTATTACACGAAAACATTTTGTTTATAATAAGTTAATTACCTAGTAAGTGTAATAAGTTAATTTAATTTTTTTGTCCTTTAAAAACATTATAAGTACCACAGAAATTTGCTAGTAATATTATTAAATTAAAAATATTTGTTTGTAACAAATAATTATGATTTTTTTTTTTTTTTGTCCCGTTTTGATTAAAAAAATATATGGTCACTTTACTCATAGAGCGTGTTCGACGCTGATGACGTGAACACGACTATATATACTCTACTGTAGATTGGTCATCGAAAAGCCTCGACGAATGAATTCACCAAATCCCATGGACTCGTACGCACGCGCATTAGTGCACGCACCATAGGTACTGTTGTGAACCCGTGAATATCATTTCGTTTAATAATATAATATATGATATTATATTAACACTCGGGAATTGTGTGTTGGTCGACGGCAATCCGCTGACTAAGGAACTCGACGTCCGGTGGAGATCAGTCGGTCGTATTGTAGCAGAGCATTATAATAAGCGTGTATTTTTCAGAGCACAATAATTCATAATTTCTTGTGAATTTAATAAAAAGTAACCGATATAAACTATTCGTTACTAATCATTTAGTCGGGCGTGTTAATTTATTTGTGTTGGAACCAATTGGTTTCATAACAGTAAAAACGATTACACAGACGTGTGTATTTTTCGTGTGTGTGTGTGTGTGTGTGTGTGTGTGTGTATAGTTTTCACAAATTATATTCATTTAGACGGGAAGAATAGACCGTTACAAACGAAGTGAAAAAGTTCTTGTCAACTGAAAAAATATAAACAAATGATGTAGACGAATTTGTGAAATCTAAAAACAGACGGATTTTGTTTTGTGTTTAATTTATCGACTGTAAATATAACTGTTAGCTGATATCTCATATGCCGGTTATTGAGTATCTGCCCGCATTAGTGTCATGAGCGGAAAATAAAATCCCTAAATTAGTGCACAATACGGGCGAGCCAGTCAAGTTTCCGGCACTTGACACTAAATAATTACGCGCACGTCTATATACGTATGTTACGTATAAAGATACCTATGTGCTATGTACGTTATTATAGGTATAATATGTTTTCATTTTTTTTTTTTTTTTTGCCATGGTAAATCACGACATCTGGGCATTAACATCGGACCAGTCGTTAATGATTACCGCCAAATTATTAGCTTACTGTCGTGAGCAACCGGTTATGAACATAAATCTTCAAACACAATAGTGATTGTTCTAAACTATACATTATTATAATATATTGTACGTATGGAAATAAACTTATTTTAAAAATAATTATCAGTAATTAACTAGAATTCAATTCACTAAAGCTAGTAGTGGCGTATGTAAGGAGTGGTCGAGAGCTCATTTGCTCCTCCCGAAACGTATCGTTGGAATACATTAGAATAATCTGTGACGATTTTTTGTCATATTTATTTTTTGTACAATCTGTATAAAATATATTTACAATGAGCACAATAGGTGATATTATACCGTATACGAGGGCTTGTTTGGCTTGATAGAAGAGACTATTCAGTAATAGCACTTCATGGTGACGAAAATATAAAGTTAAATTTTTACAGTACTCATTAAACACTTTCTGATTCTATAACCCACTTCCGCCGAAGTTAAATCTTACATACGCCTGCACTGGCTGCACTGCCAGCCAGTAAAGGCGCGCCGCGACGATGATTGCGTTTAGACGATTGAACAAAGGTGGTGATTAACCAAGGTCAGTCGACAGTTGTCGACAATTTCTCGAAAACGGTTCATTTATAAATAAACTGTGAATTTTATAGGGTGGTAGACGACAATAGTCGGATATTACCGTTACATGCCATGTAATCATGTATTACAATTCACCAAATAGATTTATCATAAAAACGTAAAAGTGTAGGTATGTGTTTGATCATATTACCTACATTTTCAGTAGTTTTTGTAGAATGTTTAAAACATTATTAGGGATAAACTTTTGAAAAACAAGGTGTTTTCAAAGTCCTATTTTCAGCCCTAAAGTTGTCAAATAATGTGTTTGAAACTATTTCAAATAATACGTAGTAATTTGTCATAATTGAATATATTAATATGGTGAAATTTTCAAGTTTCTGTAGCATGTTGTGACGAAATCACTCAAGTCGATGTAATGAAAGTGTCATTTACGGCGAGTTTCGACGTTTTTACTCCATTTTCGACAGTTTTTCCACACGCTTGGAAAAACTATGTAGAAAATTGAAAAATTACTTCTTTAAAGTACCATGTAGATCACATTTCTGATCTATACCATATATATCATATATAGAGTCACCGAATGAAAATTTCGGAAAATTATTACTACTATCGAAAAATTGTTTACAGAAAAAAATAAAATCAAACATCATGTATAACCATAAGAGATCCTTCGCTTCGCCCAGAATCTAAAATCAGACGTCGTTGACACCCGCATAACGTCAATGGTTATATAGATCGTGAGTATAATGCACATTTTTAAAAATCTTTCATCGTTTCCGACGGGTCACAGTGTACGTTCCTACAGTGTACACCAGGCATGTCAAACACGCGGCCCTCGGCTCATTTTTTTGTGGCCCGCGGCTACCAATAATAATGGAAAAATTAAAAATTAAATATAAATACCGTGTCAAAACTATCTTAGATTCTTAGAAAACGGTTGATTTGGTATACATCATTATACTGCAGTGTTCTGTTCTGATCTTTTTAATTTACAATTTTGTACCAGTACGATATGTAGAACTCGTAAATTTGCTTATAAAATCAATTCTATTTGTACCTACTTAACAATGTGTGCAACTATTTTCATTAATGAACGGTAATAATTCACCCGTTTGATCCAGATTAACCGACACACATCAAAATGTTGTGTTAAAAGTGGCTTAATATGTAAATTTTTTTCAGTTTAAATAACACCTATCTTATAAATAATTAACGTTATTTATTTAAATGTTTATTTTTTAAATTTAATTGTATCTACTGTATTTGTAAACGTAAAGAATAAAATTGAAAAATAAGTATAAAAAAATTGTTTTTTTTTTTTTTTTTTGTTAAATTTGTATGTGCACGGTAAACTTTTCAATACATTTGGCCCACTTGATACTTTGAGTTTGACACGCCTGGTGTACACGGATGTTCGAATGTTATATGCAGAACAAATTAAAAATATTGTATTTTTCTATTTGCAAATTTATAATCGCATAACGCAAATACAACAATTATGGATATAATCGCGGTGGTGTGGCTTTTTAGTCAGTGCCGTATTTACCAGTAAACAATATAAGCTAGTGCTTAGGGTGGCAATTTCTCAAGGGCGGCAAATAATTTTTAATATAACATTTTTACTATTTTAGTAAACTTTAAAAACTTTAAAATAAGTTATTTATATAACATGGGTTGACGATTGTGTGTTTATCTCTGTACCTAATCACAAAAAAAAACCCCCAGTAATTAGTCAATGCAATAGAGAACGAGAGCTCATAGTGTGGCATGTTCTATGATATTATTACAACAAAATGGACTTGGATGCCATAATAGATGATTTTTCGACTCATAAGTCGCGCAGAAATGAGTACTAGACATTTACTATTTAATTTTGAATACAATAATTAACTATTTAAGTATTTATTACTACCATGTTTTTTATCATTTTATTTTATATCATATTTTTTGTATGAATGTATATGTATGCATTTTTATAACAGCTGTATATTTTTATTTTTCATCATTAAAATTTTAAGTAATAAAGAAAAAAACAATAATTGTACGATTTAATATCATTTTTTAGACTAGAAAAATATTTATATTAAAAGGCGGCAATTTATTGTGTGCTTAAGGCGGCACAATGGTTAAATCCGGCACTGTTTTCAGTTATATCTACAGGGCCGTTGTGGAAACAGCTGCAGGTGGCGTACGGGTACCGCACGGTCAAAAGTTGCTTGATACCGCCGACTCTGCGGTAACGTGCGGTTAATGTGGGAACGAGTGATAACATCACGACGTACCGCGAGGTGTAGGTACCATCACGCATAATGGAACCGCGTGCAGGTTTTTAGCCAATCGGAGAAAATTATTATTTCGCAACACGGCACGACGGTGCGTGTACCTATATAATATATATATGTTAGTGTGAACCTGCTTTTATTACCGCGTGTATCGTTTACGCCGGCGCTCCTCCGCGAGCCGACGCCGAACAATTATTAGCGGATTCCCGCAGAAAACGGCGAGTTCAAATTAACAATAACCCTTTCGACCGGAACCCACGACCGCGGCGTACAGGGTGTGCCAACAGCCGTTGCTGTTACCGAACCGAGATAATTGAGGTAATTGAATCCGGTATTTTTAAATTTTTTTTTCTTACGTCAATAACAAAGACGAGAAGAACAATTAATATTCGTATTTAATCGAATTGTTTTGTTTTGGATGCAAATATTTTGAAAAGTAAGTTAGTTTGTAAAAAAAAATATTTTCGAAAAAAATGCAGACGGTAGCCGATTTATATAGAGTTAATCTCCTGTGAATATTGACTTATTATTATTTTCATTAAAACTAAATAATTTTTCGTAATGTTTTACTTTTTTATTTTTAGGAATAATGTTATTAAAAATCATAAAGTTAATAAAATTCAAAATTCAAACGGCTAAAACGTTAAAAAAGAAACTCAATAAAATGGCTACCTACATTAAAAATTGTATAATTACATAAAAAAAAATCAAATAGAAAATTATTGTCTTAATTATTGTTTACCTACTAAATATTTATCAACACGGTGAAAAAATTCAAAATCTTAGTCTTTTTCAGTCACACGATTCATATGAAAAAAATTTAAAAAAATTGATAAATCCACCTTTATTAACGAAAAAAAAATGACATCGGAAATATTGTGTAAATCTTCGTGGGACACTCTGTACAGCATACCGGCGTCATCGCGGCGCGTGGGAAGGTGGTGAGACTCTCACGAGAAGGACCCTACGGAACTCTGTTCTTAAATATACATACATGTATAATATGTGCGTATACAACGACGACGTGTTACACACAATACGCCATTTACGGTGGCGGCGACGGACACGAAATAACAATAAAAATAATAATAATAATAATAATAATAATAAGCGCTACAAGTGAAACTTTATAACCGTGTGCCGGCGGTTAACGCGCGTGCAGGTTTCGGCGGGTCGTGTATTGTGTGTGTGTGTGTGTGTGTGTGTGTGTGTGTGTGTGTGTGTGTGTGTGTGCGTCGGGACCGGAATACGTTGCGGAAACGTTGTCGTACATGTGGGCCGATGATCGCGTGCAGAGTGTACTGCACTAGCCGCAGCTGCAGAGTATTGCGAAGACAGAGTCTCGTGTGATTATAATATATTATGTACTTTACGCAATTTACATATATATATGTATCTAAGTACACGTATACTAGGCGGATCTAGGAATAATTATTTTACGGGGGTGTTATTTATTATTATATGTTTATATTTATAAACGCGACATAAAGCGTTTTTTATATAATATATTCTAAATGTTATTTACGACCCACAGTTAATTGATCTGAGACTAAATAAAACTAATTTCTTACGTCGAAAAGAAGAATAATATGAGACGATGACCGAGAGGAAAAGACCGATTATAATTAACTATACTGGCTGTAACGTAGAAGAGAAAATTGACTCCACGTCCTACCGGCGACAGAAAGAAGCTGCATGCTGTGAATGACGAGATCACTGCATATATGTTAGTTACTTCAACAAGGCGACGGTCACTCATTTAGACCACGACGAAACAGAACGAAATCAAGCATATATATAATACATTATTATAGAAAACAAAATATTTACAACTCTATCGATGGTTTTTTTCAACGGTTTTTGGGATTTCTCGGAGAACGTGCATCAAACAAAACCATAAGACTTTTTCTTCCCAAAACAGGTATAATTATTATGTTTATAAGTGGATTTTAAGTCATCGTATTTTCAGAAGTGAAATTTTTTCATGAGTAGATACTACAAAAAAGATACGATTGCATTATTCATATACACACTGCCATCGACTATACCTAATAAAAATAATGTGAAATAAATTGGTTCTACTTTTATCTGTTTAAGAGACACTTTAATGAAACAAAAACCTCTGTCAAGAAGCAGAGATACTTTGAATGTGTTTCAACACACAGATCATACTCCCTTCAAATTCTGCTACGTGACTGTAAAATGTCTTTAAATCCGTGTTATATATTATACGCGGACCACTGCATATCAAGGACAAAATACACCGGATCAATGTATTTTTTTTTCTCGAATGTGCCGCTTAATTCGGATTTCGCTTAATCCGGACAAAAGCCTCTCGGTCCGATCTGTCCGAAATAAGCGATGACTACAACTATATACACATATGTGTATGAATACGTTGCAGAAAGACATTATCAAATAGGGAAGAATGGACTCAGAATAAGGGTAGATAGAGAGGCTTAGTAGAGTAGCCCTAAAGGTTCTGGCAGAGGCGCGTGAAGTGGAGCAGAAGATTACATTATAGGCGCGGATATTTGATTTCGTGAGCAGAGTGTAAGCCACGTCGTCAAACGGGTCCATTATTGACATATTGTAATCTTATATAACACGAATAACGACCGGATATATTTAACCGAGAAGAGTATATATTGAATTATCCATGTCTTCACTTCGAAAAGTATAATGGAATTATGGAAACGCAGGTATTGTGTATTACGTTCACGGACCGCACTCGCTTGATGATTATATTATTTTTATTGTCAAAACTCATAAAAAAAAAAAAAAAAAACTAAGTAAAACCTAAGCCCGACTCGCGAACGTTTTGTTTCGTGAATTGCGGCCGTTTCGATTTTAATATTATTATTAATCCCGTGCCGCGAGAACGCCGCAAAGATTTTTAATAATTTCCTCGATTATAATAATAATAATTCATTTATACGGTCGTAAATCAATCGCGATACTTTCCCCGGCGCAGTGTTTAAGCGACTGACGGACTACGTGGTCCACGCTACGTTACCGGCGCGTGCGTATATCATAATATAAAAGATACGTACAGTGTAACAATGACTATAATGTAATAACAACAGAATTTATGTTCACGTCATGCTACGGCGAGGAATTAATCAAATTCATTACGAGCCCGTGTGTTTATACATACGCGTTTCGCTTGTATAGACATACAATATGCGGACTATACTATGTATAGTACTAATACATAACACTACGAATACACATATATATATATATATATATATGTATATATAAATTAAACCTATTAAGAACGAGCGTCGATAACCCACAGTATATAACATGTAAAATATTAATTATTTCTGATATATTGTACATTATATTATTACGTACGCCGGCCGCAACGCACCGGAATCGTGTGCACGTAGGTACATAACTGGTTTATACCTATATGTATATGCGTAGTCGGTGGAAAATATCGAACTTTGCGTAGATCTATATCATAGTATAGTAATTAGTAGTAGTAGTAGTAGTAGTAGTAGTAGTAATAGTAGTAGTGGTGGTGGTAGTTAGTATATTCAATAAAATAAAGTATGTATAGTAATTATAGTAACACACACACACACACACACACACTCGTGATGAATTAGAGGTAATAATGAGAATAGGAAAAAAAACCGATTCGTCTGATGAAGAATTATGCCTACTGCAGCAACAAGTGTAAACAACAAATTTTAAAATAGCATTTTTGTATTTATATTTAAAACACTTTCGGAATAAAAGTAAAACACACGTAAGATAAAAAAACACAACTTTTACTTTTTTCATTAGACGAGGTATTGACGTTTTTTATACTGATCGTCGTTGATGCGTGAACAACACACGTGTCCGCTCGTGGAAACCGGAGCTGACGGACAGTTAATGTTGTAAGTGTACTAAATAATTGTCTCTACTTCTAAAAGTGTTTATTAATGAATGTCGACTTGCAGTAAAAGCTGTTTAGATTGTGTCTATTTTTGTAAATGTTCACCAAATTAATTATTAATTATATAATTTTAATTAATGCTTGAATACATGTTATAATAACATATACGTTCAATACCTACAAGTTTTTTAGTTTTTCTTCCTTAGCAATATTTGTATATTTATGTTTTATTTAATACACTCAGGAACCAATTATATTTTAATCTTAAATTAAGAAAAACATGTTTTATGTTTGAATAATATCATATAGTTAGTATACATAATTTTAAATTGACAAATATCTTTTAAATAGTATACATATGATTAGGTTTGTCAAAGATTTAAAAAATATTGTGTAATAGGTAATTATTAGTATATATATAATTATTAGTAATAGTAAATATTAGTATGTGTGGATAACACACAAAAAAAAAAAAAAAAAAAAAAAAATGTTAAAAATTATTATAAAATGTATAAAGAAATAAAAATATACCTATGTTTGTGTAAGATTTAACAATTAATGATAAGGAAAACAATAAATAATCCTTGAGAATTACTTATTTATTTTTATTTACAATGCACCATTTCGCGAAATCGTGAGCATATAAATAATAGGTATGCTAAAAAATCATTTAAAGTTAATGATCGTACAAATTTAAGTTAGTATGAAAACAACACAGAAAAAAACTAATCAATAAATTAATTAATTAGACACAGAATGTAAAAAGTTTTGTAATAAAAACTAAAATGTTTATATGAATGTTTTCAATTGGCCATCGGTTATAAGTCATACAACTTTTAAAAATCAATAAAATATAATTAAAAAGAAAACATTTTATTTTAAAACCAGTTTTACTGCAGGTTTTAGTAAATTAGAAAAAAAAATCATGGTAAGTCATAGTAAATGCAAATAATGATTTCCTAAAAAAAAAAAAAGAAAAATACAAATAAAACAATCATAATAAAAAAAAATGTTTATTTTTAAAGAAAACAGCTAAAAAATGTGAAAAATTGTAAATTTTAAAAATTACTGAATACGCTATCTACCTGTGGCGTACCAACTTGATAATATCAAATTTTAACTTTCTATGATTTAACATTTTTAATTAAAATGATCCTCGTTAAATATTTGCAAACTCAGTTAAGATTGTACACTATATAATTACAACGAAGCCAGTCTGCCAACTTTCACTAACAGTTGACTATTATTTCAACAAACTTTGTTTTCATAATTTATGTTTTTGTTGTAAACTTTTTCCAGGCTTTTCTCAACATGGCCGAACAAATTAAAAATACAAGTCGACATTAAAAAAAAAAAAAATTGTACAAGCCATATATACATACTTACATATGTATACTTATCGACGAACTGCTGAAACCGAAATCATTTGGTGTTATACTTACATTGTTGTTAAGAGAACAAATATTACAACCAGAACCTTTCCAGCACGCGATATCGTAGAAATTGCACGTGCAGGTATCGTTGCGACGACACACCTCAATTATCATAATATATTTGAACAGTAAGAGGCGTATTTTTTCACAACCCCTGTCCACCTACGCTTCCGTCTTTGCCGCGTTCGTAATAAAAACAACAACAACAAAAATACGGCCAAACACCTGTAAAATAATACTATGCGGTCGCATACTGCATTCGCTATGACATAATTTTTATGGTGCGCCGCGGAGTGTGTACATATATAATTATTATAATATTTAACGCGTCGTTTACGCACCTAATATATTGAGCGAAAACCGCGATATCGATTTAGAAAAATTAGTACAGACTGCACTATTGCACATATTCATCGGCGAGTCTAGTGTGTTATATTAGCGCGCTTAACCTATTTTAACGCGAGTTCCCGCCCCGTCCCTAATTATACAGGTATATATGTATAATACGTGTGACTCGATGCCCCGACCGACCCGCCAGTGCCGTAGCTAGAACTAGATGGACCTCAGTGCCAATTTAATCTGTGGACTCTTTACATAAGTGCACATTGGGTGTGAATATAGAGGGTGATGGAAAAATTGATGGTACGCAGATCAGTGGGGACTCACAGTCAATACCTCTCTTATAAGGTGAGGTCTAGTAATCTTTACTGATATTAAATAAAAAAAATTAAAAAAATAACAATAATATAATAAACTGCATTACAAAAATTTTAAATTGTTACTCATTAATATTCTTATTTTTTAATTATAATACAAATATAATAAATTAAAACTTTTATAACCTAGTTATACTTCTGGGAGATGGTAAACTGCGGCAAAATTAACCTTTTTCTAAAAGTTGATATGTAAACTGCGGCAAAAAAAAATTTTACATTATACAAACTGCGACAAAACCGATAAGATACATTATACAAACTGCGGCAATTTGTTTTATATACCTTCTATATGTACTACCTTCATGAGTATGATCCAAAACTGATTTTTCTTGTATTAGAGTTTTTTCCTTGTTGAACACCAATTTGGCCTTGCATGATTTATTAGTGCATTCCCACGTTTTATAACCACTTATTTTAGATTCATATTTAAATTTGAATTCAAAATTGTCTAACACTGTTAATTGTTTGCCATTCCGGCTAATCATTGTTGTAAATTCCATCACGTTGAATAAATATTAAACTTTTAACTCTACTAACAGTTAGCACTTGTAAGTAGATACTAACTAGTATTATCAAAAGTGAAGGAACCGATATTACCGATATGCTTCGTTAAAACTTAAAAATACATTTGGATTTACCTTACCAATATCTGCGCAAGACGCAACATCACATAATTAATTAAATTATATACGTACATAGGTACACATAGGTAGGTATATATGATTTAGGTACTATAATACAGTATAGGTATATAGAAGGTATATAAAACAAATTGCCGCAGTTTGTATGATGTATCTTATCGGTTTTGTCGCAGTTTGTATAATGTAATTTTTTTTTTGCCGCAGTTTACATATCAACTTTTAGAAAAAGGTTAATTTTGCCGCAGTTTACATACAGCCATACTTCTATACTTGTATAGACAAATTCATAACTAATAAATAATAATAGAGTAGTAATTATATAAATGTTAATATAATCGATACTCCTTATTAATTATTTAAACTAACTATACTGTACATAATGTAATATGTAGGTACTCAAAATATTTAAAAATAATTATATTAAAATATGTTATCAAACAACAAAATCATTTTCCAAATAATTCTATTTTTAGTTGCAACGATAACAAGAAATCAAGTATTGACATTTATCAAATCGCAACACACCATCCAAACATACATAAACCATACATTCTATACCGACAACAATAACTAAGTACTAACAGCATTATCATTGTATATTTATATTACTAATAGGTATTATATTATTACGATCCTATTAAAACAAATTATGAATTACTTCAGGTACTTAATTATTATATTATTTTATTTAAGTATGGGCCCCGTATTAGAAATTGAAACATGGGCGGTCCCGGTGCATTGAACCGCTCGCACCGCGGTTTCTACGGCACTGCCGGACCCGCTCGCCATATCGACCGCGACGTTTGCAGGAAAACGTCTCGTTAAAGTCTCCGCGGGGAAGACGCGGCCGGCACCGTCGCCGCGCCCGCAGTGTCGCGTGACCCGCAACGGATTGCAATACTGTGCGATCGTGTCTCACACGGTGTGTACGCTGTTATTATATACGCGTTTACGTATTGTATATGTATGCAGGGTACACTGCTGCGTGGAAATTCACACACTTACGCACACACACACACGCGCGCGTAACCTATACGCGTAGACACGTACAATTAAGTAAAATATCTTCTCTTTCGCGCGCGAGCGTAAATTTATTATTATTATTATTATTAATTTTTTTTTTTGTCGTGAATACTCGCCCAGGAATTTTGCGGTGTAAAAAACAAAATAATAACTACCGGTCGTTCGATATGGAAGCCGATAGGCGAGAGTACGCACTCGTGTGTGTGTGTGTGTGTGTACGAGCGCGCGACACGCATCCTTGTGCAACAGTGTGTATATAAATTGTGTGCCATACCTGTACGACTCGTGTGCGTACGTATGTATAAACGTGCTGCTGCGGCGGCGACGGCGGTGGCTACTGTCGAGCGGGTATAATTAGGCGTTTAGGCGGAGCTAGCGTCGAGCCAATGATACGACACGCGGTGCGGCGGCGGCTGAGGCGGCGGCGGAGGTATACGCGGCAACAAGGACTGGCGGTGGCGATCGGCTTTCGTGCGATTGCGACTATTACGCGACGACTGTGAAAAAAAAAAATAATAATAATAAATAATAACAAAAAACAAGTACCGTACGCGTACTACTACTACTACACACACACACACTCGTCACGCATGTATATCTATGTATTTGAAGGATTTTATAGTTTTTTTTTTTTTCCAATGCGCTCGAGACTCTCGCAACAGGTATGAAAAAAAAAACATCCTCGAATCATATACCTGAACACAATAGTATTTCTACACGAACGCTCGGCGTGTTATATTATCTGAAATATCCGATACGAAGAACCTATAATCTAATCAAACCCAACAAACGAACCGTGCACAGCGTTATTTTTATCGTACACCGGAGCAGTTCTAGCTGTACGCGCGGCGACGACACATACCGAGACAGCGGCGGCGTATGTTCAGTCGACCTCGCGTGATGACCACGCCGCCGCAGCAAACGACGCGTCCCGCTAACCTAACCCAACCGTTCGACCAAAGTGGCAAATACAATAACGCGTACCTATATACGCGCACGTATAATTCGAACACGAGCTCTCGTCGCGGTGGCGGCGCCAGGATTTTTTTTTTTAGGTAGGGCCAACTGCAGAGGGTCAAGAATTATAAAAGGTCGGGCCACGGAAAACTTAAATTTCAGCAAAATATAAATAAAAAATATGAACTAATTACTATCCAAGTAAAATATAACGAGTACAAATGATTACAAGACTACGGCGGCGGTATGATGATGAAACAACTAGAACTACTTTAAAATAATTATAATTCTGCGATTTTCATCAGCAAACTTATTAATTATTTCATCAACATCTAATGATTTTGTTTCACGTTTCCCAATCGATATCATACTTGAACCTGTAAGGTTAATGTCAAGTAAACTATTTCTTGAATAACTCTTTACGCGTTTCATAAGTATACAAGAAAATGTATGTTCACTTGCAGCTGATGACACGGGTATTGTCGCAGCGATGGAACAAAGTTTAATTTTTAAATCAAAGACGCACAAAACGTAGGGTATCATAGGCGTCATTACGGGGTGGCAAGGGGTAGCAATTGCTACCCCACCCATTTATATGTGTTTTTATGAATGTTTCAACTGTAAATACAATTATGAGATTAATGATACATTTTTACCTAATTTTTATGAACAATTAACGTACACTTAACGATACACCGATTCATCAGATGAAAAACGAATTCAAAATATTATTCAAGATGCTTGTGGATTTACTCCGAACGACGCCCTTGTAGGGTATATAATGTATATCTTTTTTCTCTATTGCTTGTTTAAAACTACTATTATTTATTATGTTTATGGTCAGTCCAATGATAGGGCCACTGGTAGGAACAGGCATTTTCAGGTAGGGCCATGGCCCTACCCAGTCCGCCCCTGGAACCGCCACTGTCTTGTCGGTCTTCATCGACGGTACTTGTCGGTTATCGCGACTACCGCATTAATTACAAAAAAAAAAAAAAAGACTATGATAAAAACTTGTTTCGCAAGCTCCTGTCGACATTGTCGTAATTGATTTATTGCGTGTGCACTATTCCACGAGCATTGGGGTATTTATTTGTATTTTTTACACAATTAGTATAGACAAAATTAATAGAACTGTGGAATTAATACTTTTTGCCGAAAATGCCGAAAATGCGTATCGATGACTTGTGTTTCATATCGATTTGTTTCTTTTTTTTCGTGTTTTCACGTGTTTAATTTAACCTTATGGCCATCATATCAAGAACCTATAATTGTCTACCAACCTTGGTCTTACACTGCAAATCGAGGCATGTATCGGAATGGATGCCGAGCGCGAAGCGCGAGGAGAGTTTTGCGACGCTCAATATGTTATTTGCATCGTACCTTTTAAGACCTTTTATTTAGACGGTATAATGTGTATCGATATTCAAGAAATTGAATTGTTTTCGCTTATCCCGTATCGTGGCGTAGGATCAATATTGTGTTTTTATAATCATCTTTTTACAATCATTGCGGTAGTCGCGATAACCGACAAGCAGTGGCGGCTCGTATTTATGTGCACAAGTGCACGTGCACCACCTACCGACAGCACAAAAAATTAAAAATTCTAAATCATATTAAGTCTACTAAATACCATTATAAGATTTCTAGAAACTCAGATTACGAAAATGTATTTGAGTTTGATTATTTATAGGGTGAAACAGCGGTTAGGTTATTAGTAACGTTGACGCTCATCAGGTTACTATAGGTAGTTCACACGATCGTTGTGCACATTCTAACAGTGTAAAAATTAAAACAAATCATAACACGCCACGTGCATTATAATGGAATAGATGTGCACAGTTGTATCTGTGCACATAACCAATCGGTTATTTGAATAAATTGTTATCAGCAGATTATTTTGGACGTGGCGGTCGCGGTCGACTTTATTATTTATTTTTATTTTTCCTCCTTTTTGATATCTCGATTATCTAATATAAATTCGTAAATCATTGATTATCACCAAAACAATCCTGTCCTTCGCTTTATCTTACTGTTTTTTGTACAGACAAGTGATCGTTATTATTTAATTTTGAACTTTATTAAAATTAATACAATACAGCAAGTGTAAAAGTATCCATTTCAGAATGAAAAAAGTTGTTAATTAAAATCGGTAAACAATTGTTTAGTATAAGTGTGTGTGTGTGTGTGTGTGTGTGTGTGTGTGTGTGTGTGTGTGTGTGTGTGTTCATTAAATTGTATTTTTGAATGTGCACTACTTTTT
Organism: Therioaphis trifolii; assembly: GCA_027580255.1. Lineage (NCBI taxonomy): Eukaryota > Metazoa > Arthropoda > Insecta > Hemiptera > Aphididae > Therioaphis > Therioaphis trifolii. The sequence goes on from CM050404.1 coordinate 133,887,790, forward strand.
TAAAAACTCACGAGCCGCCACTGCCGACAAGTACCTCATCGGCAATTAAACGTGTACAAACAGAGACGTATTTAATTTCGTCGTAATTGTGTGTATACCGGTCAAGCCTGCGAGTGTTCTGGTCGTACGCACACATATAATACTTGCTGACGGCCGGAGTGCCCGTATACGCACACCTTTTAACCTTTCACCGAGTATTGTTGTTGAAAAACTATACATCATATACACGTACAGGGTGTATTACGAAGATATATTTTTATTTCATATATTTCAAATCGTCATATTTTATGGTGTGGAACATCTTCTGTATATCGTATACGAATATATATACACGATTCACTCCGTAATATATGTTTACGCCCTAGTACGATACAATACCATTATTCCGCCGACCTGCAGCAGCGTGTCCGTCTCTCGCGCGTCTGGAATTTTTTATCCAAGATAAATCACTGCGGCGCAACGTCTCGTTTAGTCTCATTTACGTAAACGCGACGAACGCGACCGATGCGATTCTTAAAATAAACAAGGATGCGATTCTTTCTTCTAGCGAAATAACCAAAACAAACGGAAGTGGCCTACGTGATACGATAAATGTAGTACGACCGATGCGTCCGATTTTTCGTGTGCGTTTATTCGAACGAATTGAAAAACAAAATAGTTTGTTTTTAGTCGTTGCGTCACGTCGTGCGATTTATAGATATTTTATAAACGTATTTATACTATATTTTATTATGGAATTTTTAATTTAGAAAGTACAAAAAAGAACGGTTTTATGGAATAAATGGGACAAAAATTATATAAAGACAGGATAATATTGTTGACAAGCAATGGAATGAAGTAGCTACAATAACAAAAATGAAAAGTACGTGTTGTATATTTTAATATCTTCGACTGACCACATTTATTGAATACTTAGATATATAGACATAGAGGCTAAAATAAATTAAATTAAAAAAGTACAATTATTAACTTCTATTTACAATATTAATGTTTATGGAAAATAATCGAAAATTATAGAAATTCGATACAAAAAATTACTTACTATTAATAATAAAATACAATAAATTAATATTAAATAATAAGATAGGTACATACCCTGTAATCATTATATAAACACTTATTTTTACGCTAATTTATTAATTAAAAAAAAATTCTACAAATGTGTTTGTCATATCAATTATTGCAGCACGATTGCCGCAATATCGTACATTTATCGTTTATTTACATCGGACACCACCGCGACAATCGCATTGACAGCGCGAATCGCATCGGTCGCGTCGTATTATACGATGCGATGTTCGGATTTTCGATCAAAACGCACGTGGCGCACTGGAAACGCCGCGATATCTTCATCCGTGCACACTCAACGGAAACGTCGAGTTATTATATTTATCATTTGTTTTTCGTTTATAATTTTATACCGTGATCGGGTGGAAGGTGAAAATCCATCGGACGATCGACGTTTCGGGTTCACTACGGAAACGACTCTTTTTGTTTTGGGCCGGTATATAATGTAGTTATATTTGTGTGTGTGTGTGTGTGTGTGTGTGTGTGTGTGTGTGTGTGTGTGTGTGTGTGTATGTGTGTGTGTGCTGTGACGTCTCCGTGATTGATTCAATGCGCCCGAATCGGTGTGTTTATTTTTTTCATACACGTGGTATGCGCATACGATGATTCGATGCCGAGATTACTCGTCGCGCGTAATATTTACTACGCGGGCCACGTCCACGCGTATAGATGCGAGCCGATAAGTTTTTTTTGACAGTAAATCCAGTCTGAAAACATCGAACCGAACTGCATACGCGTGTGTATATCGTATGTATATATACATTTTGTCGATAATTTTACTTTTACCAAGTGAGCGTGTGTCTGTATGGTGGGAAGGAGGTGAAGGGTTACTGTGCGTTTAAAATGTTTGAGAATCCAACACCTAAATAAGGTTATACAATATGTATGTTGTAATTAAAAATAGGTATACGGTATCTGTATTATGTTTTAATGGTCGATGCAGGCAAAACTGCCGGGTTTCAGATTAGGTCCAGGGACCAGAACAATAATTAAGAGTCGCACATGTAAAATTAAGACGACGTCATAGGAGCTATATATAATATATATTTGTATTGGTAGTCATGTTCTACCCTGTTGACTGTACAAAATTTGGTATTGGATAAATTAGAATCATTCTTCCCGCCAACCCTTGGATAATTTCTGGGTCCACCACTACACGTTTCACAGATTTTTAATATATATGTAACTCATGTTTAAATAATAAACTATGGTATTTTAATGAGTGAGTATATATATACCTATACATATAGTTTTTATAATATTCGTATACGAGTATGTTACTCAACTAACATTATTTTATTTTATATATATTTTGAATGTTTGTACAAGTATTTTTTATTTTTTATTTTTTTTTATTAAAAATAGAATATTTACAATCTATACGTATGGTATAATAAGTGAGATGACAAAATTACAAAATAACATTAATAACAGAAAAGGAAGGCTCCCAGCAGTGCCACCTGACAAGAATTTAAACAATTATTAGTTATTAATTTATTATGTACAGTGTTCAAAAATAAAGTATTGAAAAAATAAGTAATAATAAAAATTAATAAATAAAAAATACACTTGTTTTGAAACGGTTATGGAAATACTGACTAATTAATACATACATATTCCCAAAGTCAATACATAGATACATTAAATTTTTTAGTATTATAAAATGTAAAAGTTTTTAAAGAAAATTATTTTTATTTATTTTTTTTTGATTACCTACTACAATATGTATTTAAATTGTAAAACAATATTCATAACTCAAAATACTCTGTGTAATTTTTCGTGGTTATTCGATGATTTGTAAAAATCTTTAGTATTATTTTAAATAATCTTTTGCATTGCTTAAAATGATATAAAAGAGCTTAAAACTTAAAACTTGCGTTTTAAAACAATTAATACTGTCTAACTTTTTATAAAAATCAAACGTCGATAAATTTTGTAGTTGTATGCCATAATAATTATTACGTAATTATTTTTCAGTATTATACCTACTATAACTATATTATTTTCGTCGTTTCCCTTATGATACGTCGATACATAATATTGAATATAACGTACAAATAATCATTATAATGCAGTGTACTTTATTGACAATTTTTATGTATAACACCTAAAACACATTTCTTTAATGTTTTTAACGGTTTTGATTCAAAATAAACCCTATACACAATTCGACCAAAAACGGTTATATATATATATATATATAAACGGTTTATTTAATTCTCTTGGGCTTTGCTCTGAATCGGAATGAAGAAATAATATATAGTTTCATTGAAATATCAATACACCCAAAACCATTAACTTGTCGGAGGAGTGGAAAAATACTCATGGTGCGAAGAACGTTCATTTTTTTCGCTGGTCTTTCTGATTTGTGCCTTTTGAAAGAAATTACTTTAGTGTATATTTAAAATATATAGTTTATATTTTGGGGTTTTATCCCTTTTTATATTATTATTCTATGCACTGAATTCGAGTCGAACGCATGTGTAAAACCACTTGTCGTGGAACCTAAGTTGTCAAGAGCTCAATCTGAGGTTTTCGCACGACGTAAACATATTTTATACTTTGAAAAAAAAATGTATATATAAATAAATATAATTACGCTCTTTATATAACCACCTAAAAAATGAAGAATTATCCATCAAACTTGATAATCAGCACATAAAAAACTGTTTTTTTATTTATATAAATAAATAATAATGATTTCATTTCAAATGTTCTGTAATATAGGTGTGTGTGTGTGTGTGTGTGTGTGTGTGTGTGTGTGTGTGTGTGTGTGTGTGTGTGTGTGTGTGTGTGTGTGTGTGTATAAAAGTGTATAAAATAGACCGGCTCACCCCTCGTGTACATATTATACATAGGGTCCGTCGAACAAAATTAACCAGCGTATTACTTCCACGTCGTGTGCTCAAGGCCGGGACTAAGTACAGGCGTGATAATTCCTGACTGCAGATCAATTCTCGTCGTTTTTGTTTTCCTCAGTAAACTATGAACTATTTACACTTGACTCTTTCGACAGAATAACACACGCACATCGTTCCTGAAAACCCTCGACTAATAATTATTATTGTCACAACGTATGTATAGTGTCGTGAAATATTTTACCTCCACCTACTTGCGGTTTATTATTCCGTTTTCTATTGTAGTACGCGTCTAGTTTTAATGTTTACGAAAATTTACGACATAATGCTATACATATTGCTCGATATATCTCCTTAACGGTGTTGTACCAGGTGTATCACGGAGTAATGACAGTGTTATTATGATTTGCGTTGTCAATGTGAAACATCCGAGAGACATAATATATATATATATTATTATATATTTATATAATTCGCACACCCATATCAAAACCGTTACAACTCAAAAAAACTCTTTTCAGGAGTGTCAAAAAAGTGTTTGTCATGTGAGTTTTATAATTTAATTTAAGTAAATAGTATTTTCATAGCAACGCATATTAATTTCAGTTTGAAAACATTAAATGTTTCAATCAAGCCGATTTGTATTCAATTTTGAGTTACAACTGTTTGCATGGAATATTTTAGTTATATTGTTTTCATTATTTCAACTTGAAACTGTTTTGTTTATATTTTTTGAGTTGATTCATTTTTATCCGATCAATAATTGTAGATTAAAGCAATTATTATTGTCATCAACACCGTATCAACTTAAAATAAAACTTGAATATTATACGAATTTTTCCAACAAGATTGTTATAATTCGAAATAAAACACTCTTGCCTAACTAACGTACTTGGACTCCGCTTAGTGTCCAGAGAGTAACTTAAATAACAACCGTTTTGTCGGTGGAACCCTGTTGTAATCATTCATTCAACACAATGTACTTCCACTGCCATTTGTCGGAGAATAATAAAGATAAAGATAAACCTGTTTTGTTGATCTATGTGATTTCGTTTGTAGAATCCGAATATATGTTTAGCTAAAAACACTATTTTTTTGAGTCATGACAGTTTTGATCTAGGTGTGCGAATTACATATTCTGTACGTCTATTTGTTTTGGAACGTCCAGCGCGCTCTTCTGTCTCGTGCAGTGTGCGACACGTTAACATTTTTAAGATGAGATAAAGTCGATTTTATACAAAAAATAAAACATTATTGGTTTCACATCCGAAAATATCGCTTGCATCTCTCAAAAGCTGTATTTATATATATATCAAACAGAACTGTTCTTTGTATCATACATTTTTGTCTTTTCAATATTAAATTATAATTCGTTCGGTCGTATGAAACAGTTACGTTCAAACCACACCACAACAAGCCCGCATTTTATTGAATTTTTGTGACGTACTTTTAATAATACATTTTTAGAAAAAATGAAAATGTAATATCACATCTAGGATTAGTTGAACAAGAACAACTTTTAGAACTTCAATCCGATCGTTCATTAAAATCAAAATTTAACTGTTCCAGTTTTGGAGTTTTATTAAAACAGAGTATCTGATAATAATTACAGAAATTGCAATAAATATATTATTGCCATTTTCTACAACATACCTCTGTGAACTTGGGTTTTCCGCACTAACAAATATTAAAAATAAGAAACGCGAACGACTTTTATCAGTTGAACAGGAAATGCAAGTGTGTTTATCGTCATTCGTCGATCCCTCCTAGAATTGAACTGTTACGCAAACAACACCAAGCACACGTTTCACACTAAAATGTATAATTAAATCTTTTTTTTTTTTTGTAATTTTAAAGTTAATTTTTGTATTGATTATTTTTACTTGTATTATTATGAAAAAAAATTTTATTTTGAAAAAAATCATTTTGTTTTTTTATAAAAAAAAGTTCAAGTTGTCGCGGCACACCATTCAAATTTCACGGCACACCCTTTGGGAAACACTGTGACGTAGTGTAGGTATACCTACCGTTCGATGGTCATGTTAAATCGACTAAACATCTTACCACTATTAATGGCGATCGAACAAATTGTCGTGGTAAAAGTATGATTACAGTGTACATACCTACGTTTCACAATGACGTGTTTCAACAGTCGGTTATTTTTCACACGCGATTAGTGTTTACGCGTTTCTAGGCTAATGACACTCCGTCGCCAAAGACATTTTTCTTCTTCAATCCAGAGAAAATATATGTCACGTTTACCGACCAGAACAAATAGTCCTATAGTATTATAGGTATATACTTTTTTCTTTTTTTTTTTTTGTTAATTTCAAATTGCAAATTACTTTTTTCATAACTTTTCGGACATTAAGTCTATGAAATACATATAACATTATGACACGGATAAATAAATCATCATGATGACAACTGTAAGTAAAATATATATTTACATATATTTTACTCTGGGCGATTCAATATGTATGTCACATAAATTTGATCATTTAAACAACAAAAAAATAAAAAATTGTATGACCGGCCACATACCTGCAATGCATCGGGTTAAAATTAAATTTTTTAAATTTTAAATTGCTATTAAACATACGGTTTTTAATTTATAATTATTTAACTACGTATTTCAATTTACTAAAATTATGTCGTTTCGTTTTATCAGCAAAAAAATAGTCTACATATATTATGTTCCTCATTGATTAAGTTAGGTAAGGACTCCCAAAACCACCTCGCAAAAAATTAATATTTATAAATCATTTTAAGTTTTCTTAAATCGAAAAACCATCATAATATGATTCTTGTTTTTCTGTTTTAAATAATTTTACGATAAACGGTGCATTTTAAATCACGCTGTGTAAATCAATACGACACTCATTCGTAACATCTTATTTCAGTACGCAATGTTAATTGTTATCGATTACATTTCACACTGTATAGTGTATATACAATATATTATATATAAACTACCGCTACTAGGGTTCCTCGGAGTATAGTGATTTTCTACATAAATCGCAGCGAACGATCGTTACCACGAGAATATCAGCCGGCGTTTACTACACAGCTCTTATATTATTGTTCTGTATACGCGCGTTGCCAAAACGCGTTCGTACAATACATACATATCAAACGTATATATACGGAGTTTATGACCCGCGAAACAGTCGTCCCGCAGCTGTATTACGTAGTAAGGGGTGCATTCTAAATGTTATTACATATATGTCTAACTGGCCAGTTTCCAATTCACGCGAATTAATTACCAGCAAGTGTGTGGGTGTGTGTGTGTGTGTGTGTGTGTGTGAGCGCGTGTGTGTGTGCGCGCGCGCGCGTGTGTGTTCGTGTGTGTGTGTGTGTGTGTGTGTGTGTGTGTGTGTGTGTGTGTGTGTGTGTGTGTGTGTGTGTGTGTGTGTGTGTGTGTGTACACTATATATAATATAAACATGTTTGTGAGATAAAATTCGTATATAGACCGAATTGAAAAGAATTTTCATTGAAAATTCCCCCCCCCTGCTTTTTTTGCAAAATGCACTGTTACGGGGTACATGTCACGTGGGCTATATTTCACGTGCATACAATAATATCTATACACACACACATACACACACACACACACACACACACACACACACACACACACACACGCGTATATAATATACTACCCGAATTATTCGTCTCTGTCGGATTAATGTTTGTTAAAAATTAATATTATGGAATTATATTTGATGATATTTTGAAGTAAAAGCTCTATGTTACTCGTTCAAATATTTTATATTGGTTTGATTAACTGCTCTTGATTCATAAGAACATTTATTCAAATGTCTTTATGCATTACATATATGTTTAGATAAACATGAAGTAAAAAATAATCTGAATTTTATAACTTTATTAATTTCCATTGATAAAAATAAATATTAATATTAATATTTTTCTTCGTCGATATTTATTCCAACTTCGGCATTTTTAAATTTGATATTATCATTATTTTATCATAAATTTAAATAAAAATTATGTTGTATTACATGTATACGTCTTACTTCTTCTTCTTATGAAATTTTTGTTTAATGACAACGAAATAATAATTTTCTATAGTTACTCCAGCATATATTCATATTTATATTTATTTTATAGTGAGCTTCTAATGCTTCTATGTCCATAACAATAATACGTTGAAATACCCGCTGGGCTGTAATATTATTAAACATTTTATGCTTTTTGAAATTTGTAGTGGAATATGTTCATACTTTACATCGGTTCATCGATTAACTTCTAGATAAAAACTGTTTTACAAGAGCTAAAAATAAACCTGTCTGCAGTCTTACTCATAAATTAAAAAAACATTGTTTAGTAAAAATGTAGTCCCTAAAAAAAAATATCAATACAATTGTAAAAATAATGGACCATTTGATTTATTCAAAATCTAAAATAACTTTTATAATAATATTCATGTTTCTACTTGATCATTTCCGTAATACATGCATAATTAAATTCCATCTACTCTATTAAATTGCGTAATTTCTTGTACTAACCATAATTTGAAATAAAACACATTTTTTTGACCAATCACACGCGATAACGATTTAATGAATTTAATGATTTTCACACTCTTTCGTTTAATTATTGATCTCGATCTATAAAATATCTTGCTGATATAATATTACGTACGTCAACAGGTCGAATAATGGCACGGATTTTTTTTTTCGATTCAGGTAGGTATATATATAAAATATAATATCGACTTTGATGCAAAATGGTGAAATAATTTTATCTCCTCATTTGTGCGCTATAATAGACTCAGGAATTTATTCATTATTTCACATCATATAAACACGCGAAAATGTCGTAAAGTTTTAATTTATTCCGGCACAGCGTCACAAACGTCAAGACACGCTGCAACATCGAACGTCTTATTTATAATATAAATCAAACACGGCACGCGAGAATCTCAATATACGGTCGCGGCCCAGGGTTTCGATGTTATATCACGTATATTATTCACACTCCGTAGGATTTAAGCACTTAAAAACCAACACTCGCAGCACCGGACCTACTTACGAGAACCGCTTTTACGTGGCAAATGAGATGGTGTAAATAAGCGCTTTCGAGTATCACAATAATAATTGCGCGCGTGTGAAAAACAAAAATTCAAAAATTTGCATAACGCACAAAAATCGAAAAGCGAAACGAAAATTCCGAAACCGTTTTATGGATTTTTATCAGCTGTTACTATTTATTTATTGTTTATTTATTTTATTATTATTTATTTATTATTTTTTTTTTTTTACGAGCACACGCGCCTCGTATATTTTATGTGGCCGCCCGGTTGTTCTAATAATGATCCTATTTTCGCTTGTGCGCGGTGAAAATATTATTTCTCGCCGTCCGTTCATAGCCATAACACAATATAAAGGTACCAACTACACTCGACATACCTATACGAAATGTCGAAATGTGACTCGCGTTTAATTATTCCGTTCCGTGGCCGAGGTGTTAGTATTTATTGCTTTCGATAATATTATAGCGTTCGATTCCGAAACAATTTCTTTCCAATAAAAATCGTCCGTTCTCGCGCGGGTCGACGTGCCAAAAGAGCACGCGGGTCGGGTTACGACGCGCACATGACGCGCTATAAAACCGAAACGGGCGGAATAAACTCGAACCGTCGTCGTAAAAATCGGCTCGTTTTATTTCGATTTCCACGGCGCGCCGCACGTACGTGTTATAATAATATCGTACTAAACACGTGTGAATAACGTCGTGAAACTGCACGTATACGCGCGCGTATTACACGTCGTCGTCGTTATTATTTATACGAAAAAAAAAAACAACGTTGGTCGGGCTTATTAATATTATTTTGATTATTTTTTACGACCTCCGCGACTCGTTTTCCGAATAAAGGCGTGATTAGGCGGTGCAGCACATTTAAATGCTAATAATATCCTTTACGACGTATGCGCGCGCGTGTGTGTGTGTATACTGTTTAATATTATACATTCATACGTACCTACAGTGTACCTACGTATGAAATAACGAAAGGTCACCGATTTTAAATTATTGTAAAATAACCATCGCCTGGTACGAAACACGCGTGGCCGGACGGTATAGGTTTACGCACGCGCCGGACTCGAAGCTAATAATGTTCACCCCGATCACCGATGTTTATGCACCTATTGCAAAATCGAAATACATTTTGATCCGTTCGACACGCGTTCTCTCGCTTAGAAATGCTGCAACTAAATAATCAACACGTCTGGCAACATTCCTGTATTATTATAGGCCACGTTTTAGATTCTGAGTGAAGCGAAGGATCTTATGGTTTTACAATGATGTTTATTTTTTTTTTTTTCTTTTTTTTTTCTGTAAACACTTTTTCGTATAGAGAACCTTGTCCAAAAGTTTCGTCCAGCAACTTTTTAGATTCGAAATTGAACTGAGATGGTACTTTAGAGAGGTCATTTTTCCAAAATCTCCATAGTTTTTCCAGTAATCAAGAATAACTATCGAAAAACTGAGTAAAAACGGTAAAATCGGTAAAAATCCGCCGTAAACGAGATTTTCACTGTTCAGATTTTAGGTATTTAGTCATAAATCGAAAAGTATTGAAGCTAGAAACTTGAAAATTTTATCCAATACCAAATACATACTTTTTTATATTGGACAAAATTTTCAGAACAATTATAGCACTTTTGACTTAAATATAGAACTTTTAATTTACCAAATTGTTTGAAAGTTTTTATGTAATATAATTTTAAATATTTGACAAAAAGTTCTGAAACTTTAATATGACCTTACTCATATACCTACCTAATTATCCTAACAAAAGTTCAAAAATCGTTAGTCAGGATTTTTTTTTATACACGTTTTAACAAATTCATATAAATTCGTATATGAATATCGACTGTTTTTACGTTAATTTTCAACTTAAAATCTGTATAAATCTTTTTTGGTGTGTCCGATCACATTGAAACTTGGAATATAGATATAAAAACATGTTTCGAATCTTTTGGTAACAGAAAATTTCTAACGAGTTAAAAATTGAATATTTTATGAGGGTTTAATAACGAAAAAACTCACCAAAAATCAGACAAATAACCGAAAAATACGTAAACAGTATATAAATAATATATTATATTACACTGAAGCTTTGCTCAGAATCGTTTTATACTAAAGAAATGAGTCATCATTTCTTTAAAACTTAATACATTCATCACCAATATCTTGTCCGAGGTTAGGTTAGGTGATCCCATGATAGAAAGTGCTATACACTCCTCACCATTATCTTGTCCGAGGAGCGAAGCGACGAAGGACGAACTTCCACCACCATTATCTTACCAGCTTTTTCAATTACCGTGTGTAAATAAACTAAACATATTATAGTATGAATTAGAGACGGGTTCTCGAACTCTTCGAACTCCCGAACACCTCGAACCTTTAAAAAATTTGAACGGTTCGAAGTTCGAGAAAAAAGTAAGTTCGATTTCGAATTCGAACATCTCGAATATTAGTTCGAGTTTAGTATGTTCGATTTTTCGAACAGTTTAATCGGCATACTTTTTGAAATCAGATTTGTATTGATTAATAACACGACTATTATCGTTATTATTGTTAAATTTTCATTGTTGTTTTAATTTTTTAAAGTTCGAATAAAATTCAGATTCGAGTTCGAGCTCGAGTTCGAACAGTTCGAGAAAAAATGGTAGTTTAAGTTCCAAAAATTTAATGTCCGACCCATCCCTAGTATAAATACATACGGTCCCGGGCAGCGCTACATTTTTTTTTCGCGAAGTACCCCCTCCGGTCACTCGTTAACATGTACTTCGACTTGAAATTAAATGGTCAAATTAAATGTGATATGAGCTGAGTTTTGTTTACTTTTTGTTACAGAAACTCGTCAATGTATTATTGAAAACAATTTAAGAAAAATAAATTTCGGGACGGGGGAAGGGGGATCGGGTTAGGCCCTGAACCCTGCACCCCTGGCCACGGCTTTGAACGTACGTAATGTCAAACATAATAGCACGCCGCCGTCCCGAATGAAATGTATACTTCCCGTACACGAGTATGAGATTCTCCATCAGTTTTATCATCAAATTCAGTTACTTTGGTGAAAATGAAAAAATTAATAGTGATCTATAAATTATGAAATAAATACTTTACATTCACACGTACCTATATTACAGTAAAAAAGTATAGCTGGCAACTAGTGAGCTGTCGCTTAAACGTTGGCACTTTGATATTTTTGCTGGTTCCGAAACAATCCATTGTCGTCAGAAAAATTTGAATAACAGTAAATTACAGTGACAAAGACAAAGTTATTAACTCTAGCGAGCCCAATTACATAGATTTTGTTGACAATAATTCGCAATAAAAAAAAAAAAAAAAAAAAAAAAAAAAATACACATATTTTATAAAGAAAAACAATATGTAGACTAAACGCTAAGGAATTGTGGGTCCTCATTGGCCAGTTTCATCGTACGAAGTATAGGGCGATTAGTTAAGTAATTACAGCGGCTAAAAGAAATATAAAATGGGAAAGAGGATCTAGAACAATAAGCAGGAACTCTGATATTTACTTTGGATAGGAGGACAGGGGCGTGAACTTCACCATTAATAAGTTTAGATAGGAACGAAAGGTTGCCCTGTTTTCTCCTATCACATAGGGTAGGCAAACGAAAATTTTGTATTTTGATTAGCAACTTGCTATTGCTATTGAGAAATAGCAGTGCTGTTATAATAGTTGCTACTGCTATTTAGTACCATCACTAGTAGATGGCATACGACACGTGTGCCAAAAAATTGAAAGGTTTTATTTTTTCTGTCGCAAAATCAAGATTGGCATTTTCGAAATTCCAAACGACGAAAAGCTAATCGGTACGGGAGGTTTGCTCGAAAACGTATATTTACATTCTAGTATAACGCCGTAATGTAACTGTAATGCTCAAGTGTGTACGGTGTTACTGTAACATTCGTGCGTACTCGGCTCGCGACGCCGTCGATCCACCCGAGTGTTGGTATTTTGACAAACATCGAAGGAATGTTACATTACGACACGATGCTAGTGTGTACGGTAAACCAGTTGCTCGCAGTGAATCGCCCTAATCGCTACCGTTACAGGACTGTTTAAAGTTGGTTTATCCGTATACATTTAAAAAATGGATTGGAACAACGAAAAAGTGTAGGACCCTATTGAGTGCTACAAAAATAAATCGATACTATGGTCTCCAAAACACCCATAGCATTACGATAAATTTGCAAAATCCGATATGCGAGAAGAGTTGGCCACAGAAATGAAAACGACATCAGACAAATGTGGGAAAAAAATAACCAGCATTATGTATCATTTCGACGAGAAAAAGCTAAGATAAAAAAAAAAACTCAGAGAACTGGCTCAGGTAATTATAAAATACGTTTTATAAAATATTATTTAGATACAATATTATAATTAGCCAGTCTCGCTAAGTACCTATTCCAATACTAAGATTTGATCCACTACATATGTCCCTAGACTTCATTAAATTTGTTGGCCACCATTTTCTTTCACTTTTTTTTTTATTTTTTCGTTTTTTTTTTTTTAAACACAATGGATTAAAATAAACGATGCACTAGTGACTTGTGAATTTCTATCAGAAGACATTGCACACGATGTGAACTAACTCGACAACTGTGAATAACCGATGGATAGACTGGCGAACAACCAAATACACAGTAGAGCTCGACTCTATAGATGCGAATCGTAAGTATTACCCTCGACCGTTAGTGGACGTCCACCTTTGGCCACGCGTCAGGTACAACACTTGTAAAACACAAGCGAACAATAATAGTAATAATAACAATAATAATGAGTGGACGCGCACGTGCATCCGTCGTTTTTATTGCTCGGAAATTGAAGACAGGGGAAAAAAAAGGAAGAAAAAAAAAAGTCGTTGGACGCGTACTCTGTAGCACCACACTACACACGCGCGTGTACGCATTACGTGACGGTGTACAGACTGTTTTTAATGTACGCGACGCGTGCCTGCAGAGTTCGGACCGCGTGCGTTTAGGAGGTACGCGAGTGAGATTTTCACCTGTCGCCGCCGCCACCGACCGTTTCGATTACACCCCCTCGGGACACGCGTGGCCGTCGTCGTCGAGACGAGTTGCGAGCGTCGTGAGCGCGCGTGTCCGTATATACGACGCGCTATCGCACGCAGAAGGAACTATACAGGGCGTTCCTCCACGCTGAACGTTCACGACTTTTGCGATACATCTGTTGTACGACGAAACGTCTCGCGCGTCAATAAAGCCGATGATATTTTATATGCCTTTCACCGTTCGTGTACGCGTGTCCGTGTGTTTCGGGTTAACGATTTTCGTTTTCGCAGCACGTCGACCATGCGACTTTGAATTTTTATCTGTTTTTTTTTTCGGTTTTTAGTAATTATTTTTACTTAAAAAAAAAAAAAAAAAAAAAAAACTAAAAAAATTACGAATCGTCGTTATAAATCAATGAAAATAAAAACTCGAAACACGTGCGAGTTGTTTGTAAAATACATTTTATGAAACCGCTCGAATTTTTCGACAGTGTTAATAATATAAAGTTATTTTTCCGTTCCTATTGTGATGAGCCGTCATTTTGGTTGTCTCCACTGTGCCGGGAGATATCGCGATGGATGTACGTATCTTTGTGGACACCCTGTATAAACACACACGCACACACACTGAACTCACCACTCGCTACTATTGAGTACTCGCGTGTGGCGAGTATATATACATAAATTTATAAACATAGCACTACCTAGGTAATATATATGTATACGTATAATATACATACTATGTACAAGAAGAGGACGTAATACCGCGTTTTTAAGCGGCACCTGCTGCTGTCCATTATTAGGTACGCGCGTAAGTACGGTTTACCGTCTACAACGTATACGCGTGTACGTCATATATATATATATATAATATACATGTATACCGGTATGTTTTACTAACACATAAATTGTAAAGCTAATTAACCGTGAACTCGAAATTTATGCGGTTCTCGGACGGAGGGGACCTGGCCGAAATTTGCAACTGTCACTATAAATTAATATTATAAATAGATTAATTATACGCAAAAAAAAAACATCGAACATAACAGTTAATGCAGGGCTTGCTGCAACAACCAGATAAATCCACTTGTTCTCAAAACTCACTAGTTTTGAAGTAATGTATAAAGAAAATTTTTCTTGAAAGTCAGACGCAACAACCAGTTAAATCCGATCAATAGTGACGGAGTTATTTGAAGAGATGGATTTACCGTGTTTTGTAATTTGCTGCAACAATCAGTTAAATCCGGATTCATCATTTTTTTTTTTTTAGAGGCATAAGCCGTAATTTGAAATTTAAAGTAAATGTATTTAGTAAAATTAACTTTATTTAAGAACTAATAATAAAATAATTTGTTTTTCGGTGCAACAACCAGATAAATCTAATGCTCCGTTCAACTTTGACCAACAATATTTCAATATCAAAAATTGTTTTTTTCAATTCTAACTTCAAAGGTGTATGTATAAACGAGTATAGGATTTAAATATATTTTGTTGATAGCATTTTAGTGCACGTAATAGATTTTAAGCTAACTTTGCATTGTCCTGCAAAATTTCAAACAGTGGATTTATCTGGTTGATGCAGCAAGCCCTTCAATTTATATTAATGTCGTTAAATGACCGTGTCTGCATATTCTTTTAGCACCAAACTGCATTTTAGACGATTGAATCTCGATGGTTCAAGTACCTGTTAGATCGAAAATGAATTCGTTTTCGCTGCATATAAATACGGCCAACCGAGATTCTGCGCGAAACAAATGAAATAAGAAATAAGTACGTTGAATTGTGGCTAGTCCGTTTTTGAATGTTCTGTGTTTTGTTCGACACTGATTTTAAATCGACTGGAAAATCACAAACGGAAATGAAACATAACTAGCTGTACGCAGGATACGTGGAAAACGTAGAAAATAAATATTAATAACATACATTCAGATTTACCACAAGGCAAATCTCCGAAAATTAGATCTCATTATCCTATTATATATTAAGGCTTGCTTTGCACTATTTATTCTCACGTCGGACCATTGTTCGTTTGTTTATAGGCTGCAAAAATAATCGATGCAGCTGTGTCAAAAACAGGCTTATAATATACGTAATTATACTCATACGTAATTATGCGGGTCACGCTGGCCCAACACGTAATAACAATGCACATTAATATATTTCATAGGTGGCGGTAGGTCGTAGTTATCTAGTATAGATTATTAATATCTTTATTTTTACTGTTTTTTAAAATAATTTTTTACTGCAAACATTTTGTACACAATTTATATAGTTTTATGATTATTTAATGTAATTTTTTTTTTTATATTTTGATCAACAATCGTTTCATAGCTATTTTGAATAGTAATAAAAAAAAATGGATATTAATAAAATCAATATATTAGTACACATACTTGTTTTAGATTCAAAGTGAATCGATTGGTTTTATAACGATGTTTATTTTTTTTTTTTTGTTTTCTGTAAATTTTTTTTTTTTTGGACAATCATAATGGTCCAAAAGTTTCATTCGGCATCTCTATAGATTGTAAATTACATGTAGATTGTACTATAGAGAGGTCCTCATTTTCCTCCCGGCTTAAAATGTTTTCTATGCGTGAGGAAAAACCGACCAAAAACCGAGTAAAAACGGTAAAATTTGTCGTAAACGATACTTTCACATAATCGATTTTAGTTGTTTGATCTTAACTCACGAAGTAATACTGCTAAAAATTTGAAATATTTTTTTACATTAATGATATTTCGATACAAACTTAATGGGGTTCAAAAAAAAAAAAATGACAACTTTTGAGCTAAAAACAAAATTTTGAAAATACCTTTTTTTAGTTTATCTCTAATACAATTTTTAATATTTGTCGAAAAATTTAATTTGACCAACTCATTTCTTTAAAACAACATATACTTGAAAATTATATTAAAAAAATTAAAAAAATTGTGACCCGGGATTTTTTTTAAAGTTTTATGTTAATTATTAATAACCATTATATAATTTTTACAGAAAATACTGTTTTGATATCAATTTTCAACTTTAATATGTGTATATAAATTATTGAACCATCTAATAATTATGAACCTTTGAATGCAGATAAAACGACCATGTTTTGAAAATTTTGGTGAAAAAAAAATGTTTCTTTTGCCAAACAAAAAAAACTTGACAAAAATGATAAAATAATATATAAACGGTATATTTTTATACTGATAACAATTTCCGATTCGTTTAACGAAAGAATTTATCTATTGTTTCTTTAAAATTTAATACGGCTATAACCATTATCTTGTCGGAGGAGCGAAAAATACGTGCAAAGTAGGTACGTCCTTTTTAAATCGCTTGTTGCATGTAGCTATCAAACACATTAAACATGATGTTGTTATTTCTTAGCTATTATACAATATTAACAATAATAATGATTATTATTATATCATATTAAAAATCGTACAGTATGAATTGAAAGATTCAAATAACGACGAAAAATAATACACATCGATACCAAGTATTCACGTGGATTTTTTTTTTTATGTAAATAAAGTAAATATTAGTTAACGATAAAATTTTAAAATCAAGTTATGAATAACCTATATAAAATTAAGTTTAGTTTTACACCTGCGAAATGCACGTCATGTGCTTCGTCTCTTATACACAAACGTCCTAGGTATCCGTGTTGTGTGTGTGTGTGTGTGTGTGTGTGTGTGTGTGTGTGTGTGTGTGTGTGTGTGTGTGTATACACTGAACAATGCGATCATCGGCTACGAGGACGCATATATTGCTCACGCTGTACAATCCATGCCGACATCAAAGTGAGACATAGGGAAAGGATCTCAGATCATAATATAAATAGTGCATAATAATAATAATAATAATAATAATAATAATAATAATAATAGTGATATATTAATATGTATGGTCTAAACGTTAGATATACAGAAAACGTAAAAGGTATAAAAAAAAATAATAATAAATACAAAGTTTGCGATCGTTCGATTTCATCGTCGGAGTGTTTTATCGTGTTTTTCCAACATGAAGGTAGAACTGTGTTCAAAACAGTATAAATACCAGTTGGTGTTCATTGAGTTAATATTTTATTTAGTGGTTAACTTTATGTGTTTATAAATGTGTATACATCTGCGAACAATGGTTACGGAGTTTTAACACTTATACAGTATGCGTCAATACTGTTATATTTATTGCATCGAGATCGAGTCAAATGGTATATTATGTTATAATAAATTCTAACACATTATATATGGAAGTGCATTAAAATAAAATAAAAAATTCTAAATAATAATAATAATAATAATAATGATAATAAACTACACGTTAAACAATACCTAATACCCGTACGGTTACACCATGAAACTTTGTTTTGCTAAATTGTTTTTTTTTTCTCCAGAGCGTCATATTTACACTGACGTGCTATTATAATATTTCAACGGCACCTACACGCACGATGCGCCATGGGATTACGATGGTTCGTAGAAAAAAAAAACAGAATTGAAAAAAGCATAGTTTTTATCGCGTATTATTTTCAGGACAAAAGCGACATAAAGTATAAAAAAAAAAATAAAATTATCGGAAACATAAATAATTGAGTCGTTAAGGGTTTTGAATAACACATTGTGTTGGCCATGACAAAACCGAAAAGCTATGCTTGAGTTTTATTTTATGAATTCACCCGGTTCGAATCGGTTTTCCTGATCGCAAAGTTCAAATTCGAACAACCGTGCGTGAAAAATCTGAGCATAAACCGTCCTCAGCCGCCAGTTTGTGGATTGTGACGTTTATACCGACTTTTTGTCTATTCGCATAAATATGTTTACGGCCATTTTCCGTCGGCCGTGTCGGTGAATCTGTAAAACAATTGACAGTGAGTAAGTATACATATTATGGACATGGAGTCTTCATCTAGTCGTTGATAAGGCATAATAATTAAATAGAACCACGGGTTCTCGGAGGGAGCTGAATTTCCCTTTGACCTACTCGTAGATCCACCTCGGAGTGGAAAGACTGTTTAAAATACTCATTATCCGATGACGTAATATTGTGTTCGTTCTAGTAATGCTCACGTGTTGTCATAAACACGATTTACCTAAATCGTGGTGACTGCAGGGCGTTTTCATAACGCGTGCGTTATACTAATTAGAAAATTCAAATTATAAAAAAAACATTTTCCCTCAGAAAACCGTACACCCGTAAGTAAAGAGAAAAGTGGTTAATTTGATTGTTGTTGGGAATATTTTTTTCTTTCTCGCACGACTGTATTATAAATATTCATTTTCCTATATACATATATACACACACACACACAAATACAGATACGTGCGTACCTATATTATTATTATTCGAGTGTAATCTATTCCTAAATCGATATATACGGGAAACCAGTTTATCGGCTATAGACATACTGTCTATGCGGATACATAAACTGGTATCGTATATTATATCTGTGTGTATATTAATCACTCGAGGGCTGCACCAGTGCAACGTATACGTACACATACACACACACACACACACACACACACACACACACACACACACACACACACACACACACACACACACACGCACACACACACACACACACGCACACACACACACACACACGCACACACACGTCGACTTGGTTTGTATATAACAAGCGAAGAAGCTAATGACTCGGACGCAATGTTTACACGCAAGTACACCTTGCACCTAAACCGTATTGTAATTTATATGTACGCGTATGAAACGCTGACGTCACTGACGCGGTCGGCCCCGTACGAGTATTCCAAAGTCGTACATATTACATTTTACCGTCCGACTGTACGCGCGAGCGCGATCGATATATTATTTTCGGTCGGTTTTCAATAATAATTAACGCGCCGGCCCGTCGCGTGATAATGTTATGATAAACTGCGCGTCGAGTTACACGCGTATTATACACGCCGTAACTTGTCGGAGCGTTACAAATTGTGTATACCAGGACGATATTCGTAGACGTATTTTCGACGGTCGAACGAAATAATATAAATATTACGCGTCGTGTTAATGCACGCCACAAGAACTTCATTGTCGTACGTTTTACACGCCGACTATACGATGCGAGGACTCGACTCTACTCCGACGACGATTGTGGTCACAGGTGGCATCTGGATTCCACGTCACCAGAGTGTGCCCGAGTTGAACGTCTGTACGACCTCCCCCAGTGGCGGATTTGAGGGGGGCGACGTGGCGATCGCCCCCCCCAAGGATTTTTTTTTGTTACCTGAACTATACCACTATAGATGTATTAAATCGTAAAGCAATGGCAAATCATTTTTTCAATAAAATGATTCAGAGTGGAGAATCAGTTTTATATGAAATTTGATTAAAACAGTCGATTTCGTCAAAACTCAAATCACAAAAAAAAAAATCAGTACGTTTTCAGTTACGTCCTTGTTAATTAATAATCCATGATACCGATTTGCCCCCCCTTAAATCAGCTTCAGATCCGCTACTGCCCCCTCTTCTTAGGTTAGAAGAAGAGCAACATTTTTCGTTGAAAAACATTAACGTTCGTTTACATCGTTTAAACTCATTTACATTACAAATATACACTAAAAACGACTATATGTTTCGAGGCGTTTGAACACGCTTTATAGCGGTTGTACCGATGTTATTTGATCGCTTTGTTTTCGTCAATCAAATAGGTATTCCTATATAAAGACGTAGTTAGAAAAAATAGGTAGGTGTTTCAAAATACTTTGTCATTTTTTATTTTTTTTTTTTTTTTGGTTTTCAACTGTGAAAATTATTTATATTGTCAACGCAGTAAAATAACAATCGAATTCGACGCGAATTCGAGCACAATGCCGCCGACCAACATGACCTCGGATACGCGATCGTCATGAAATATTCGCGACGCATCCGAATCGCCGCGACAGATAAAATTCAAAAATCATATTATACCGTACGAGTCCTAAACGAGATTTATTTCTCGCACATCCGAGTTGTGCGCGGCGTTATGATTTATCGTTGGACGCGCCCGTGATTTTAAATAACACTCGAATATCACCGGTTTCCACGCGCTTTGACGCAAAACCGTGAGTTATTCATAGCGCAACGTTATTGGCGCGTCATCGTTCGTCGGCTCGTCGCCCTTACGATTGAACGGGAGAGTAAATCAAAACATTTTCCGTAAATCACTACGGAACACGGCGAGAAGAAAAATCGACGTTGAGTCGACATCATTTTCCATAAACAGCAGCTATAATAACAACGCGGCTTTTCACGACGGATCCACGGATGTTTTAGTTGGAGAATCTCCATGAAGCGAATCTCCTTGTCCGTTTTCCGGAAAAAAGAAACGTGATTTCCCACCGATCAAACGAAATAATTCGGATCGTGTACACTAAATCTTCGTGCCTGGATGAAGGTGGGGGAGTTTTCCATGGTTCGATTGATGTTTTAATTTCTTTTAGTTTATTCGTGTTTGAAGTCTTCTCCCACGAGTCTTGCCAGTGACTTTTAGTTAGATTATTTATTTTTATGAGTGCGTCTGTATAATGTTTATAAATATTATATATACACCAACCTCCACTGGAGTCATTAAAACGAATAATGTCTACCTTTCGTTTTAAATTTTAAAATTTTCGCGGAATGGGAGGTGGCATTGTTAAGAAAAACATGTACTGCTACTCTGACTGCGAACCGATAGAAATGAATAAAATCGTTAGATATACTTATGGTTAACATTTACATACGTATTGCAACTCATAACCGGATATAATATTTCTGTTAAGTATGTAACCTAGTATGTATTTCAACGCCTTCATAAATTCAATAGGTACTCGCAATTAGCGTGATCGTAATCGGCGACGATGTGATTGGTCGTAATCCTAACACGCTGTTTCGTAGTATTTTTGTCCGTTATGAAATCGACGGGTTAAACATTAGCGTCCGTGTCCGCGATAGAAAGAGTCCATTATACATTGAAAATACATTGGAATGCCTATGTTTTGCTGGGACCTGGTCATTTTGTCCGTTAAGAGAGGTGTCCGTTATATACAGGTGTCCGTTGAGTCAGGTTACACTGTATATTATGTTAATTACGTTTCGCGAGCGTATTCTATGGTTTCCCTCATAATTCAGTGTTTACGTCTAATATTAATTTTTTTTTTCTGTCATTCAATGTTGGGGGCGTCTGTGACCGAACGACCGAGACGCCCAGAAAACACGCAGCGCTTCCATAACATTATAACTACTCTTACTACTACTACTACTACTACTCTATTCAGGCTAAGCCCACCGGACAACCGGGCAGATGCACGATGCGCCCATGAAAATAACGACTTACATTGCGCTCATATTTAAAACTTTATTAGAAATAAACTTAACAGAAATCAGTCTAAGTGTAAACATATTAAATTTTCAGAAGTTTTGGTTCAATATTTAAAATTTCGCCGTTTTTACTCAATTTTCGGCAGTTTTTCCAGTCTGCTGGAAAAACGATTGACTATGAATAAAAAAATGTCGGTTCCATAGGTATATTATCGTCAGTAAAGTCATATTAAATCATCATAATTTTCTGATCAATTTTTTTTCTCCTGTGTGCGGAAAAATTTTCTGAAAAAAATGTTGAATGGAGAAAAAAATGACCTTTCTAAAGTATCAACAAGAGCAAATTTCTGATTTATAGATTGGCTGAATGAAAAGTTTGGAGCATTATTTCTATACGAAAAATTGTTTACAGAAAATGAAAAAGAAGTGATTATTTTTGAAATATTTAAAAATAAATATATTTATAAAAAATTAGTAATTGATTGAGATTACATTTTTAAATATTTTTTCGAGATAATATAAACATTAAATGAACCAAAATTATATATCTAATTCACATTATTAAAAAAATATGTATTAAATATTGTCCACCAAATCATACACAATATTAATTATTTAATATTAATAAAATAGTTTTTTTTTGCAATAATAACCAAAAACAAAGGACCAAGGATGTAACTCGTATGTGGAAATGAAAAGGAAGGCGGATAAGAGAGAAGACTGGAAGATGGATGCAAACCAATCTACGGATTGAAATCATAGAGCATAGGTTCTCAATCTTTTTTAGATCATGGACCCCTTTCAAGTAAAAGGTATAATCACGGACCCCCCCTCCCTCCTTAAAAAAACAATTTAGTTTTTCATTTTAATAATTTTTAATGATAATACAAAAACTTTAAGTTACATACATACAGTTACATAAATTTAATTTTGGGTATTTTTGAAAAAAAAAAAAACGCAAATTAGTCCGTGGACCCCCGGGTAACCATCTACGGACCCCTTAGAGGTCCATGGACCACCGGTTAAGAACCCCTGCCATAGAGAGAGAGAGAACCAAAAATATTTATTTATTTGCAAAAATAAAAATTAAATGTTTTTAAGGCGCCTTTTTAGGCTACAACAACTGCCCCATAAGAACAGTACGGTTCTGCAGTGCTACTACTACTACTACTACTACTACTATTACCTGTTAACACGTAAAACACGTAATAACCTCACGGAGTGATATACGCCGCGGCACACGATTCGCGATAATGTATTCCGGCCAAGTGACGTGGGCACTGCACGCGTTTTGACCGTCACCCTGAGACTTTGATCGAATCGGGCGAACCAGCACCGTGTACCGCGCGTTTGAACACTCGACGAATTACACGTCATATCGTTCCTCGTATTATTTGGTTTCGGCCGTCGATTCCTGTTTGAATTTCTATCGTCGGACGTACGTACGCGTGTACGCGGGTCAAGAGCTCTTGGCTTCAAAGCCTTGGTTTTTATTACTGTCGGTCTACTCGTCTACGAACATACGAACGTATATCACCTGTATGGCCGCGGATAATTAGCACGCACGTTTGTGATTTACGGTAGATACCCGAAATGACTTCAAAATCCATCTCGTTGCATTAGGTGAAATTCAAATTTTTTTCCAGTACGTTAGATTTTTTCCGGTATGAAGACTTTATATTCTAGGCGATAATATAGTTAATGTTGGTAGACGTAGGAGGGTATGACCATGCAAATTTTGAGAAGTTCTCAAACTAATTACCAGAGTTTGGGATTTAAATGCTCTAATGATGATGACAAATATCCTTTTGAAAAATGCAGTTGTGACAAAATACTCAAAAAAAAAGGCTTGAAAAATTCCTCAGCAAAATATTTTTATAAAAATGTTCAGATAAATTAATATTCAAAACTTCGTTTTTTTTAATTTTCAAAGAACGAAATTTCTATATTGATAAAATAAAGAAATATTAAAATTGTGCAACGCAATGACAAGTATTTTTGACATGTTTGCACAGCTCATTTCTAGAAATATGTAAAACGACCTTAAACATTTTGAAAATGCATAAAAAATGTAAAAAAATCTTGATAAATCAAAAACCATTTAAAATGCAACAGATGCCGAAAAATATAAATGTTTTTGATAGAACACGGTGTTCTTAAACCACACGATTTGCAGCTCGGAAATCATCGTGTCGAGCATTCCGAAAAAAAGATGCAAGTTGGTACATTGAAATCCGAGCTCTATTGGTTCTTGTAGTCAAAACTATCAAAGCTGCGCTCACCGACGGTCAGTGTATCTATGTATACTAACATACGAGTATGCAGCACTTGAGTGTGAGTGTTTGTAGCGCTGAATCGTCAAGTTCAAACGGGCCCGTCGAGTTTTAGAGCCAAAATCGATAAAAAAAATCGAAAATAAAGTATCTATTTTATTTATTTATTTATTTAACATAAATAAATACGTATTATATGTATTTACAATCTGTAATATAATAAAACAATAATAAATTTGATAATTTTTTTTTATTTACAAGGTTTGGAGGCTTGAGTGAAGGCTTGTGGGGCGTCCATTGACACTACTTCAAACTGTTTTTTTTTTAAATTTATTTAGCGGAGTGAATCACGAGGCAAATTGCGTTTTAATCGAAAGGGAGGATTATCGGGGAGTGTCTTAGAGGAAAGGTTTGAATGATTGTATTAATAACGTACCTACACGTCTTATAATCTATACCGGAGGGATCGAGTTGGTCGAGTCCGGTCTGAGCGAGTGAGTGTCCGAAAACGGTGTACACACTCGAACCCCACAGGTGTGTGTGTGTGTGTGTGTGTGTGTGTGTGTGTGTGTGTGTGTGTGTGTGTGTGTGTGTGTGTGTGTGTGTGTGTGTGATAATATTGCGTTACGGCCGCGGTCTTACACTCGCCACGTCGTCGTCAGCCCGACACGGCCGTCACTTGCACGCGGCTTGTCAACGCGTGTGTCGTCCGCCCCGGCGTAAACGCGGTCCGCGGGCGTTTGATAAAATATTCACTCGTATCACACGTACACACACGCATCGAAATAACGACAGTTATATTATTATTATTATTATTATTATTATACAAGTCAGTCCGCATACGCGTTCGGAATAACGTACGCGGTGTCAACGGCTGCGGCGCGACGCGATAGGACGTATAATACGTTATTATAATAAATGTCCGACTGGTTTATCGGTTTTCGTCGGATTCCATCGCTGTAGTTTTTCCCACTACTGCCCGCCACGGAATTATACGCGTGTAATTATGTGTGCGTATCGCGTCCTCATATCAGTACAGTGAATTAGTAGAGATTTTATGTATCTGTATAATATACCCGTGTGTGTGTGTGTGTGTGTGTGTGTGTGTGTGTGTGTGTGTGTGTGTGTGTGTGTGTGTGTGTGTGTGTGTGTGTGTGTGTGTGTGTGTGTGTGTGTGTGAGTGTGTTTAATATACACTGAAAATGAGTGTATATAAAAATATACATATATATGTGTGTATATCGTGTGTTTGTGTACCGTAGTTGCGCGACCACGTTCAAACGTGCATATAAATGTGTGCGAGTGTTTTTCTTTTAATATTCAATTAGAAACTTTAGTTACACACACACACACACACACACATACACATTTCCAAAAAACATTTGTTAATCAAACTGTTTCGATCGATAACATCTATATGATGTTATAATGCGGTACAGTTTTAATATTGTACTTAACCGCCTCCGTCGTTACCGCCATGTTTTCTCTCCCACGAAGACGGGGGAAAAAAAATTCAAGTAAACTGTACACATCACACATCTAATGTATATACATATTTGAATAAAACATACACGCTACTCATTTACGAGCATAAATGAGACCACCAGACTTACGCAGATCGCAACGCACAGAAAGATTAATTCAGAAAATTATAAAGCATCTTGAAATCCATCTACATGACGACTTCACAGCGCAACCCCCCCGTCCTCTAAAAAAATACTGAAATCAAGACACCCGATTCGGGATCTGGAACCTGCAAAAGATACGATGGCGGAAATCTGGAAGAATTGATGGAAAAACTCTGGTGTATGGAACATGCAGTCACTGATAGACAACCCAGAATTGCAGAGAGTCCCGGGTTTCGAGCTAGGGCTTTATTAAAGTTGTTTAAAATAACACAATATTTTAATTGCTATTTTTAAATAACATGAGACATCCATTTAATTTATAATATATTTCGTGGAAACTCACTTCAAGTATTGGAAATCAGCATTAAAAAAACTAATTAGAATGGTTAATATTCATTGTTAAATAAATTAATATTGTACTACACTTATTCTCTCAGTTTAAGTTATTATTTTTTTTTTTTTGTTGTTTTATACTTCGACATACTAATAAATAATAATGTCACGTTTTTTGAAAATAAATATATAATAGTTCTGGTTTTTATGTTCATAACTGCTAATTTTAATTTATAGAATTCTGAATGAGAAAAGTTTTAACTCTAATATTAATCTAAATTGTTTAATATAAGCCCTGTGTAATATACTAGTTGTATTTATTTATTTTGTTAAATTATGTAGATTATTAATGTGCATGCGATGTTCTCAGTTTTCTCTTAATATTTAAACGTAACAATAAGTTACACAATTCGATTGCTTTAAACAATGTCGTTCTAAAGTTATTTTATGTTTCTTATATTAAACTTACAATTAAGTGAATAATATAACTAAATTACTACATTAGTTTAATTAAAATCGTTTCACAATATGTTAAATACATTTGTTTTGGCATGAAGCAATTTTTTTAATTTAGAGAATATGTATAGGTAATTAACAAGTATTCTATTAATAAAGTTACACTTTAAAAAACTAAATATAAATTATAACTATTTACGATAATTTTCCATTTCCATCCCTAGAATTTAGATAGATGTACAAAACGAGGTCTCAACGAGGTCGACCGCATGACCTAATACCTCAAGACACTATCTAACTTAACACTCTAACTACTGTTATCGTCTAATGTAAAATTGTAATTTATTTATCGCACTTAATACGCCATAATGTATTTTATCTTTATCTATAGGTATAGATAGCGAAAGCTAGGAGTACCTTATTGTAATAATAAAAAAAAAAAAAAGAAAAAAAAAGGGCTTTATGGACAATAATAATGGATACTATATGGACATAGTATTAGTTTGTTTGTAATATTGTCTTATAGTTTATTAATATTTTATCTTCTTAATTTTAATTGATATTTTTAATATTATTTCATCATATCAATCCGGTAATGTCATACGCAAAATAAATAAATAATAAATATGATCATAAATATATTTGTACCTTTCATAACGCACACTAATCGACTTATAATAGTTCAGCGTGTAAAATATTACACTGTAGGTGTATCTCTATAATTATTGTAGAAACCTCGTGTTGCGCCACCACTGCTCGTACACAACGTGTATTGGTCATAAACCATATAGTACACCTCGCTCTATGCGCACTCGACGATAGGCGATAGGTTTTCGTGCCCATAAGCGTCGCGGGTAACACTATCATTTGTCAGCGTATTAATAATACGTTTTTCGCGAGTCACCCGGTAATGTAGTCATAAATCAATATTATCTCGGGTACACGCCAGATGTAAGAGTTGACCGGGACGTTGTGGTGCGTGCGACCGGTGTTGTGCTCAGATGAAAAAAATATATCTAGATAAAGATAAGATGTATGAAACTAAAATTGTCTATACATTGAATAAAAATGATACGATAAATGTTCATATTAAATATAAAATAATAAAAATAAAAATTCAAAACAAAAACCTATGTTTTTTCTTAAAAAAAAACTTTGTAGTCTCTAGTTTACATATTTTTAATTAAATTGTAATAGTACCTTGTATAAATATAAAACGATACAAATGATATACACCCAACTAATATACAACACATATTTATTTTTTCTTAGATTTGATATAAATACAAACTTTTCCGAAATATTTTTTTCTTATACTTAGAATAAAGTAGGTATAATATTTTCGGTAAATATTAAAATGTAATAACCAATAGTACTTCACCAAGTATCAGGTCAAGCTAATGAACAACATGTTATAATACAATATTAAATACTTACTGTATCAAATGAATTCCAAGACTAAAAAAATGTTTATAAATATATATATATATATATATTTTTTTTTTTTTAATTTAAATTTAAAACGCCAAAAGGGTAAAATAGTATAGTTAATAACATAGAAACTTATATCTAGTAAAATACTAATAAAATTTATAGATTATGTTTCATATAATATTATATTATACAGGTGGGAATTTCATATCCAAATTTATATTTTATTTTATTGCTAGGTATTATCGTCGTGAACCGATTACATTGAGTGCAGACTACGCTCTTTATTAAATATTCATCTAGATAAATTTATATAGATAACTATTATTTTCATCTAGATGATAATTAGATGACAATTTTTGTTTTTATCTAGATAAGATAATTATATAAAGCTTTTATCTAAATGAAGCATCTTTGATACAATTATCTATGGCACAACACTGCGTGTAAATGGAAAACCGTATACGTTAAACAAACATAAAATGGAACGATAGAAAAGAAAACTAACAGATCTCGATACCGATCGAAGAACTCTCACCCGCTTTTTAGTAAACGGTTTACTATGATTCTACCGTAACTATCGCGGATTTTCCCGCCATGTCATATACGATCTCGGCGAATCGTCTAATCTAACCGATTTCCGATCGAATTAACCGTTCACGGCTAGAAAAAGAAAACAGTATACTCTAAAAAGGTGTTTTTTTACGAATGAGAACACATCACGGCAATAACTTAACCGATTCGTTTCACTCGACGGCCGCTCTCAGCGCTTTCAAATATGTTTAAGGTATTGTGGACCAACCCGCGGAACACTTTTATGGCTTGCTAAGCCTTTGTTTTTAGTGACCCTCCTAAAATTTTAATTTTTGGAATAGGTTTCGTAATATTCGAAAACAGACGAAGAAGATGACAGTCAGTAAAACACATAATATGGTGACGTCATCATATTTACGTATAATATCATAATATTTTATTAGACGTTATTGCTCAGATTTTCAAAATCCTAACTATTTTAAAATTGTATGTCTTTCTTTAGTCCGATCAATATTAGAATACGGCTCAGTGATATGGAATCCATATCAAGGTAGTTTAATCAATAAGATTGAACGCGTCCAAAGTAGATTCTTCAGGATATTTGCATTTAAAACCGGCAAACTAGTGTGTCACTGGAAAATATAGCAAAGGAATACGGAATTGAACTACTCGAAAAAAGATGGAAGTTTTATGATGTATCTTGGTTAGTTAACTCTTCAATCATAAGTCCCGAATCACTTAGACAAATACCAATAAATGTCCCTCAAAATAATACTCGTGTGTCACAAACGTTTTATGCACCAAAAATATAATGCTAACTTCGAGTAACTCAATAAATAACTTTGACTATTTTTTTTCGATAACTTAACCAGGTTAAAATCATCAGTATAATTTAAATGTACATTTTTATGAGATTTAGTTTAAACTCACGGTATTGTGTATTTTAATTCTTTTCCTATTAATAGTATTATAATTTTTCTGTATCGATCGCACAATATCGTATAACTTAAGCTGTTCTGTTATCTGTGTTCCATGTTTTTATTAATTGTATAAAATTACTGTTCTGAGCCCTCCTAGGCGTAAATTTAATTAAATAAAAACAAAAAAACAAAAATATGTGTGGCACTCGGGGACTGCCCCGGTAAAGCTATTGCATAGCATTTTTATCAACTTAGGAAGCACCAATTATTTTTTACGTGCGTTTAAGTGTGTAATTTGATGTAAAAATAAGAAATTTTGTCAAAATGCAAACTTTAAACGCTTTAAACTAAAAAATATGGTGACTAACGATTTTCGATATTTTTTCACCATCTGTAGAAATACTTATGAGTATTATTGCATTAAATTTTCAGCTCTTAATATCCAAAGGTAAAAATGTTACGAAGCAAAAACTTCCAAAAAATGAGAAATTTTCAATATTTTCAAAGTTATATATATAAGTCAAAAGTTGTTAAATCTTTTTGAAATTTTAATTAAGTATGCGCGTGACTATTATTCGTAGTCAGTAAAGTTTTCAAGTTTCTAGCTCTATTATTAATGAACTAAAAAACTAAAATAGATTTCACAATAATCGAGAATACGGAATTTTCCCCGTTTTTTTACCAATTTTTTGGTAGTTAACGGTTTATATTCCTGTTTACGGCGCCGGCTAAATCCCGCACGTGTAGAATCAAACCGGATTTCTCTAAGGTCTATAACGATAATTTCTGTCCTTCCTCGTAGAGGACACTCGTCGCCGGCCTCGCGTGTGTGAAATAGTGTCGAAAGACTCGAGAAACACATCGAGGGGTCGGTCGTAGTAGTGGACTGTTCCGCGGTGAAATAAGACAGTCTATTCCACGAGAGAATAATCAGTTCACCGACCGATTTTCGTCCGTGTTTGCGCATGCCTCCACTCTGGAGACCGCGTTCGAGCGGCTTCATCGGTGCCCGCCGATCGTCGGCTCACGACACACCGGAGCTTTGAGCACGTGATATTTGAAAGAAGGGGACCCGGTTTGTCACTTGGAGCGGGAAATTGGCGTCCGGCGTCGTTGAAGCCGTCAGTCGTGATGCGCGAAAAGTGATTATTCTCTCGTGGAACAGACTGTAGTGTGTGTGACGACCGTTCCTGTGTACCGAAATATATGCGCGTGGTATACAAATGGTATACCACCGGTTGCACGGCCAAGTGAAACCGGTGACGTGAAAGCAGCTCTTCAAATGTAAAAATGTGTGGGGGTCGATTGAGCGCTACGACGACTAACATTATATTATCGGTGGGTAAATAAAAAAGAAATACAAATCATACAATGCCAAAACGGGTATTTATTAAGAACTAAAATATAAACAATGAACAAAAACTTAAAAACTAAGAAAAACGCCAAATCGGCCCTCCGGAATCGTCACGGAGGGGGGGCGCGAAGACGCCGACGCGGGGCGCGAGGTGGCCGAGACCGGACGACGGACGCCTCATAGCCGGGCCGTGGCCACGCCGCACCCGCCGTAGCGGCCGAACACGTCCACGGGTCGTACGGCCAGGTGCAGTCTGCTGCGCGGCCGCAGCCCCTGGACCGTGACGTCTGCCGGCAGCTCCCGGACGCGTACCCGGCCGTCGATGAGCATCCACGGTGCGTCCGGCGCGGCCGTCTCCTGGCGCGCGTACACCCGGTACCAGTTCACCGGTGCCGTGTCCCCGGCCGCGGCCCTGCCTTCCGCCGTCGCCGGGTCCGGTCCGAACACCAACCGGACGGACGTGTGCGAGGCCGGCAGGGCGCGGACGAACGGCGCGTCCGGCGCGCGTGGCCGGGCCGGGTCCAGCGGGTGCCACGGCTCGTTCGGATAGCTCGGCGCCGGCGGCCACGGCGGGCGGCGCGCCGGGGACTCGTTCCGTGGTCTCGGCTGGCTGCGGGAGCGCCTCGTCGGCACGCCGCCCGCGACCGGCGCGCGCGGCCACGGCGACGTGTTCGGCTCCGCGCGGTGGACGACGGCCGTGTCCTCGCGGTCCAACGGCCGCGCGAGCCCGGGCGACCGACGGCAGACGCGCTTAACCGCCGCTCCACCGCACTCCACGTCTGACGGCCGCTTCCGGCGGAGCTCCGGGCTGTCGGGCCGCGACCATTCCGGGCTCGAGGCCGGCGACTGTTCCGCGCTCGTGGCCGGCGACCGTTCCGCACTCGTGGCCGGCGACCAATCCCTGCTCGTTGCCGGCGACCATTCTGGGCTCGAGGCCGGCGACCGTTCCGGGCTCGAGGTCGACGACCAATCCGTACTCGTGGCCGGCGACCGTTCCGGGCTCGAGGTCGGCGACCAATCCCTGCTCGTGGCCGGCGACCGTTCCGGGCTCGAGGTCGGCGACCAATCCGTGCTCGTAGCCGGCGACCGTTCCGCGTTCGTTGCCGGCGACCATTCCGCGGTCGTGACCGGCGACCGTTCCGGGATCGTGGCCGGCGACCTTTCCGGGCTCGTTGCCGGCGACCGTTCCGGGATCGTGGCCGGCGACGGCGGCTTCCTGACTGCCGGCGTCCGGGGGGCCCGTTTGCCGCGGGATCGGCGACCGGCGGACAGAGGTGCCGCAACAGGCGTCGTCGGGCGTCCGGCCCGACGGCGGAGAGATGCCAATCTGGCTTCACGTGCAGCTGTTGGCGTAGGATAAAAAAAAAAAACGTTATTGGTTAGGTTCTCAATCTATTTACTGATGTATAACATTTTATAATACGATAACTTCAAGTTTTATTCTTTATACTATAATCCTTTTAAAATTTAAAGTTTTTACAAAAAACAAATCGAACTTTCGATGATAAGGAAAAAAAATCTAATACAACTAAGATGTCTAAATATTATTTATCCGTACCTGACAATTGGCGCTTTTGTCCACGCGTGAACGCCATCACTCTTCAATTGTCGGTAAATCAAACAAATTTAATTAACCGATTTATACGAAAAACGTAAAATATTAATTTTTGATTGTTTCTTCTTAGCGATGTGCCCAGCACGAACGTTGAAGATGGAATGAGACGCTGTTGCGATTTCCGCGAGCGGTTCGTTTGCAAAAGCCCCGTTGCTATAGGCGCACGCGGACGTCGGCCACGTGTGTTTGAAACGAAACAAATTACCAACCAGCCGAGACACTGACTCGTAATATCGCATCGTTCAAAAGCCACGATTTTACATCGTGAGCGTGTAATCGTTTTGAAAATTCGATAGGATTATAATATTTTACACTTTTTACAGGTTTTCGAATATCATATTATATATATAATTTTTTATTTTTTTTGGATATGTAATACTCCAAAATAAAAACGTGCGTTAAGGGGATAATATTCGTATAATCGTAAGACATCGTGGCAAAAACTACGTAAGTAATATGACTAAAAAATAGATTTATTTTACGTATATACTCAAATAATATTAATCTAACACGTATTGTGTAGTACAATTTAATTTAAAACTATTTAATGTTTAATTAAAATACACTAATCAACGAATAGAAAAAAACATAGGTATAATTATATAAGTATGTAGTGATTGTAGATTTGGTTTGATAACCGGTTTCGATTTTTTTCGATTGAAAAAGTGTCAATTCACATTTGAACGTGTGAAGTAAAATAAACGAAAAAAATGAAAAGAAATCAAATTTATTTTTCACGGAGTTTAACCAATGTTGGTAATTGCTGAATAAACCGTTTTGATTATCAAGTTGAAAAAAAAAATCATATAACAATCTTAAACAAACCGAAAACTTATTCCGTTCGAGTGAGTTATTAGAATAATTAAAAGTATTTGATATCGAAAGTGTATAGAAAAAACAAACGATTTGCTTTACATATCGAATATGTGATTTTAAGGGAAAAAATCTCGAAACGCCATTCTTCAGCACCAAAAAAAAACCTCAACGTCTGTAATACGAGTTGAACGAAGCTGCTTGAGGACATTTAGGATATAAATTAAGAAATCAGGTTTACAGTTATATGTTAATACGTGAAAAAAATGTACATTAACGTAAGCTCTGTTTATTTTTTCTCCAATTATGTTCATCAATTTACACCACGCAATATAATGAAAAATATTTATACGATGTGTAAATGTCGACTGGTATAAGGCGAAATTGGCTAAGCGACCGTTTAACTACTTTTCAGGCGGACAAAATCGAAATGTTTACATGTTCTATATTTTGATGCTGGGGCTCGGGGTTTCATCAAAACTTTAATACAGAAGTTTTTATATTTGTTCATACTTTATTATGTTAATTTTGTGACCAGACGCTAGTTATATTGAAAAATGATATTAATTTCTAATCGCATTAAATTAAGATGAAACTTACGATTTATGTTGGCGCTTGGTTTTTTTTTTTTTTTAATTTATAATTGCGGGTGCTTGTACCCTAATTTAAATCTTGACCGTTATAAAAAAAGTAAAATTAAGGATAAATCGAATTAAACTGGTATCAAGTGTACTTGACATCAATTAAAAAAAAAAAAAGAAAAGGCGATAAGCGAAAATAGTAGGACCATATACGTTTGGCGCTCGACAAACAAAATGTTCATTAGTGTCACTTATACTCTGAAAAAGGCGCTTGACCTGTAATTTTTTAACATGTTTGTTATTGAATTTCGCTTGTCCTGAAAATCAGGAATGAAACTTCTCACTAGTAAATGGTCATAATAACACAGGCGCTCGTGCGATTGAATGGTTGGACTGTCGGTCGTTGCGCAGTGTACGTATAATGTCACTCAGCCCCTTTTGCCTTTTACTAGTCGACGTCATTCGCTCTTTAATTTTGTTCCCGTGTCCCGCGTCGTTGTGTTTTCGAGCGAAAACGATTATCGCTATTTTGAGTTATACGTGCAGGGGACCCGATGCGATTGACGAGACGGAAATTTTAAGGCCGTGCATTATTCAATCGTTTTACACCGGGCGCCTAGAACGTGCGAGATGTGCTCGAATATTTATGCGCGCGATCCGGAGTGAAATCTTTCACGATAAGACAGGGGTGACCCTATGAGGGGAGGGCGATCTCCCAAAGATAACCTTATTCACTTCATAATAGTTTTCATAAATATTATTATTATTATTATTATTATTATTAGGTGGAAAACTTGGATAAGAATAGTCGAATGGGCTAAAGTAGTTAAACAGGCTTAGCACTTTTGCATATACACAGACAGATTACAATACATTTTGATAAAATTATTGGCCGTTTTACTAAAAACAAAAGGTGGAAAGATTTTGTTATTTAATTTAAAAAAAAAATAATAATGATAAAAATATTTTGACTACGATGACTATGATGATGTGTTTTTATTTTTTAATAATGTAACATTTCAGTGACATGAAACATTTGCAGAGGAGATGGATTCTATATTGTAAAACATGAAAAAAAAATTATTTTAACCTCTTCATCTAACCCCCGTGTAAATAAATATTAAGTTTTAAATTATTTCGGCGTTTCGTGGGTTCGGCTTGGACAAGACTTATAGGTTAAGCTTTTGAGAGTATTTACATGTCTGAACAACATGACCGTGCGAGTAAGTAAATAAGTGTCATGACCCGTCTATAATTTGAGTTGAAGGCGTTTGTCACGTTTAAATTCCAAGCGAAGCGAACGATTTTCATTTTTCCCCTCTTTTTTGTCTACAGCCGTTTTTCCAAGTAAACTCTGTCCAAAAGATACGTTCAGTCTATCTTAAAATCAGACGTTTCACCTTGTAAGTGATTTTGTAAATTACATTTTTCACTATTCTCAATATAGTTTTCCAAGCGTGTGGAAAATCTAATGAAAAACCACGTAAAACCGGTTTTCGAAAAACGAGGTTTTCATTTAATTAGTTTTATTTTTTTAGACCACAGTCTTTTAATCTTTATTTTAAAAATGTTGACACGGACTTGAATTTTCACGAAGAACCATCAACACTTTTATACCGACTCGTAACATTTTAAATTGTTTTAAAAATTTCTGAGTTGAATATAGAACTTTGAACTTTTTTTTTATCAAATAAAATGTTTAACTATCGGTATTCAGTCTAAAATGTTAGTATGATATTACTCATGATACTGATTAACGGTACTACAATAATTTAAAAATTCGTCAATAAGTGTTTATTTGTGCACTTATTTATGTTAAGTGTTAAGTTGGAATTTTGACGGAGTCAACTGATTTCACATCAAAGTCTGCATCAAAAAAACTTGGGGTAAGAACAGTCCGGTATATTTTGAATCCTTTGGTTAAAATGGAATTTCTACAAATTTGAGAATTCAAAATATTTTAAGGTTTTGACTAAAAAAAAAGATAGTCATAATTTTACTAAAGACGTTAATATATTCAAACCGTATATACGTATAGTACAAAGATCTTTGTCCAGATTCGTTAATTAATATTAAAAAAAAAGAATTATAGATAATTTATTTTATATTAAAGTCACTTTTCATCATTATCTGCTTCAAAGATCGATGGAACAAAGGACCAGCTTTCATCACCCCTATCTTTCAGGCTTTTATTTTCTTTGAGTGTGTGTGTGTGTGTGTGTGTGTGTGTGTGTGTGTGTGTGTGTGTGTGTGTGTGTGTGTGTGTGTGTGTGTGTGTGTGTGTGTGTGTGTGTGTGTGTGTGTGTGTGTGTGTGTGTGATGTTATTTCAATTACTTTTCAATGTGTGTAGAAAGAGCTCTTTCGATATTTTAGAGAATTCTGAGAAATTAGTGCGTTAAAGATTCGTACAAGCTATTTTATTGGATTCCATTCTTTACATTAGTCCAGGCGTGGAAACGCGGGTCTACGTCTGACAAATTTATTAGGAATTAGGGCTACCTATCCTTTAGAAATTTTTCTCTCGGGAACGGATTATCAAGTAAAATTGTTTATAAATAAATTCTACGAAATTTAACTCGGATCCGGACTGGCAAATAATGGCCGTGGAAAGAAATTCAAAAACATCAATCACGCCGTGTGACCTCCCTTCATCCAATGAAAAAAAAATCCTACATTTTCAACGTATCATTGATTATTTACTACACTTGTTCACCTCCACAAGATAGCATTTAAGTGCATTATTACATTTGTACGTATAACGAAACACGGACACTTACACATTTTTCACTTCGCTCAAACGGTTTGAAATACTAATGTTAAAACAAATGTATGTTCTTTTGCTAGGGTAGGTTTTTCGTTCGTTTAGATTTTGCTACGTTTCTGAAGTATTATACTATAATATGTATAGAACACACAGAACGATTTGTAAACATACGTAATATATTTGTGTAATATAGGAGAAACAATTTTACTTATTTTTGGTTACTTTTACTCATCTCATAAAGAAAAAAAAACAAGACAGAAAAACCACTCGTTAGTCATTACAAAACGGTATGACAACTCGAAAACGTGGCCCGTCGTGTTTTCGTTCTAGCTCGTGCATTTCAGTATACTCGTACTGCACTCGCTTTTAGTACAATAAGAAATCTCTTTGACATCGCAAACTTTTTAAGTACACATACGACTCTGCTTGACGTGTCACGTACACCTAGTGCTAAGCGCAAGTATACATTTACAATCACGACTTGCGAACCTAACGAGGCCCATAGAGTTGCAATTACATGTTCACAGGCGTACGCACAGAGAGTAGATCATCAGAGGTCATCGCTGCGCGCATACTAATTAAATCTATAGTTTAGTTTGAAATTTAAATTGACGAAAAACGTCACGTTCAAGTCCTTTCATTAATTAAAAACTAATAGCTATCAACAGGCTATACGGATACAGAACAGATGAAATAAGGACCAATAAATACTTTTTATTTTAATTAACTATAAATTATTACACGATATGTTGCCCGATGTTGCCACGGAGAAGTGCTCGCACGACCGAATACAAGTAGGAGAGTACCACGAAAATCGTGGTGACATTCAGTATACTCACAGAATCCGACAAAATTTCGGTAGAACCGCTACTCAAAAAATATCACCATACACTGTAGCAGGGGTCTTCAACCAGCGGCCCGCGGCCCGCTTTATCATTATTTGCGGCCCACGATCACATTTGAAATACAAGTAGCATGCATATATTTTCCATTTCGATAAAATTAAAGCGGCCATGAGTAAAGACCGGATTTATATGTTTTTACATATCGTTACTGGGTCTTTACAGTCTTATGAGAGTAAAAAATGTGGACGATTCGTTCAATTCTGAATGCGTAGAAAAAAGTTTTTTTGCATATTTGAGAATATTTCATGGGTTAGAGAATGTTTAACCCATTTAGCATATTTTGGAATATTTCGTTAATTGTGAGAAAAAATGTCTATTTATTTTTAACTATTTTATTAGTACATAAGTATATTATAATTATTTTAACTTTTGATTAAAATATACCAAAGGTCAAAGGAATATATTTTTTTAAATTTTATGTATAAATTATTATTTTGTATTCCTAGCTACTTCAGTGCAATTTCATTATGCAAGTGTAAACCACTTAAATAATTACTATTTAAGGATTACCTATTGTTTAAAAATTTGTTTTGTTTTATTAAATTTAAATGTATATTAATATTTGTTATTTTTTCACACCGTGACTTAAGTGATTAATACAACTTTTAATTAAAATGTACCAAAGGAATATAATAATATAATATAATTGTTTTTATGTTTTAATATTATACTGTTATATTTATATTATATCCATATTTCCCACTCTTACTAAAGTGCAATAGTATTCCATTAGGTATAATATGCAACTTTTAATACCTAATTAATATCTCACTATTAAAATAATCTTGAAAAAAAATTTTAAAAATGCATATTTAAGCATATAATGATGTTTATTGAATATTTTTGCATATTTTATAAATTTTTGAGAGAATACAATGAGAATATTTGATGGTTTTTTAGAGAATATTAGCATCATATTTTGGGTATTTTAAGAGAATATAAATCCAGTCTTTAGCCATGAGCCATCGATATTGAAAACTTTGGGAAAAGTGCGATAAAACCAATTAAATTACCTATACTTACATGTTATAAATGTTGGCTGTTTTATTGATATTAATAATAGTTTGTAATTTCAAATTTAATCATGAAAATATTGTAATGATAAAACTGAATTTTAGTATAAAACACATGTTTTTACCACGGATGCGGCCCGCGAGATTATTTTGTAGAAAATAATAATGTGTGGCCCTCTCCGTAAAAAGGTTGAAGACCCCTGCATTATTGTGTACATATTTGACAGGTATCTATAGCTTTTTGTTCGTTTACTGGTAAGTTGTAATAGTATTCATAAGAATGGGGTTTTTTCGATCGAAAATTACTAAAGGCATTTTCAAACTAAACGGTATTGTGTCCTTAATATTCATCTCGTATGTGCACGAATGCACTTATAATCGCAGGCGAGCATAAAAGGGATGTGGTTGGGCATCTCTGAAATTTCGTAATTGGGACACAAAAATATAAGTCTCGGAGTAACGTGTACAGATTTGGACTGGCGTCACCAATATGAAATGAAATATTTTCTAAAATATCTCGTAAAAAACAAATCATATTTGACGACAGAAAAATAAAACAAAATGTAAAATATGTGAAATTCGCATGAGTATGAGAAAAGTACGGTAAGTTATTAACTCTATTTTTCACATTTGTAGTCAAATTATAAAATTCGCGTCCGCTTGCAGATCGACGCGTAAACGTTACATTATTATTATTTCGCTCGCTGAAATACGCGCGGCGAAGCTGGGCCGTGGGATCGGAGGGAAAACCCGCGCGCACGAACAACAATATCGATAAAGTAGAAATCGGTTTTTTACACTCCGTGTACACACACACACACACACACACACACACACACACACACACACACACACACACACACACACACACACACACACACACAAGTATATACATAGTGAGTACGCGCGTCGTCGTAGACATGTCGTCGTCGTCGGTCGGCATTCGCGCGCGAAAACACGGCGGCTCCGACACGGACGTGATATCGTGTTACGCGAGTGCGACAAAGAATACTGTGCTCTCGTCTCGTATTATTATTATTATTATTATTACTATTATCGTCGTCGGACGACCGACACACGGGTATATATATTATATTATCGCGGCGGCCTATACTCGCCGCCGCCGGTGCGTGCGTTATAATATATTATAATATCATATTATAAATATATATTATATTATGCGTTATGCGCGTATAGGCGTACGTACGTGTACCTATACGGCATAATATACGCTTGTGGTGCTGGCTGGGAACGTGCAGGACATCGTCGTCGTCGTCTCTCCGCGCGCGCAGCTGCGCACTGGCCGAGAACAAACGACGACAATATAATAATAAAAGCCTATAAATAATAATAACAATAATAATAATAATAATGGTAATAGTAATAATAATAACCGAACGGGTCGAACGGAATAAAAATGAATGCAAGAAAACGGAGAAGAAAAACGAGAAGAGGAGGAGGGGAAAAAAAAAGAAAAAGAGAAAAATCGCAATACGTCGACGGCGCGACGACTGCTGGGACGCGCGCGCGTGCGTGTACACCGCAACGGTCTCGGAGCAATAAAATATTGTGCGCGTATTGCGGTGAAATAAAAAAAAAAAAAAATGATAATAATAAAAAATACGCGCCGGACACGGGCCGGCAGGAACGTCGGGGGAGTGCGGCTCTATTGTTTATGGGTGCGAACGCGAGCACTCCGTATACACGCGCGCACTTTTATATACACTTTAAAAACACTGCACACTACTCACACACACACACACACACACACACACACACACACAAACACGCACACACAATGTTTATATACGTATAGAGCTGAACGGACACACACTTGCGCACACAAATTTACTCGTGCGTACACAATAGGACGCTAAAATGTTGGTCAACGTTGTCCGATATATTATTATACACACACACACACACACACACACACACACACACACACACACACACACACACACACACACACACACACACACACACGTGCGTACACTACCTATATATATATATACACTTAAATACGTGTGTACGCACATGTGTGTGTGTGTGCTCGCGCGCGATTTATCCGATATAATAAAATACGCGTTGCATGTGCATAATATGTACCTCGACGCGGCTCTTTGCGATCTGTTCGACGTGTGTAATATACAAATTGGATTTATCGTTCGTGTTGCGGTCTTCTCTCGCCCGAGTGTGTGTGCGCGTGCGTGCGATATAATATTATGTATACGTATATAACGCGGACGCATTCATCGTATATATATATATATATATATATATATATATTCATATAACATACATTTCGTTTCGAACGCTTCGGTTACAATCGGTCGTCCGATCGCCGTCTGTTTTTTCCTCTCCTCTTCCCTTCCTTATGATATCGAAGTTTCCTCCCTCCCCGTTTCAGTTATTCTAACGTCACTATTTCCGATTGCTGCGGTGACATGTCGCGCAGCACGACAACGACTTGTGTGCGCGCGCGCGCGCGCGTGCGTGTGTGTTTTGGTGGCAATTCAGGGCATGAGGCCGTTTTCTAAGCATTTTTAAGTGATGTTGCCAAGACTGAACGTAACGGTATACCGTAAACGTATATCTCCGAGGAGTAGTGCGACGACTTGGATTTATTACAGTGTTGCAATTATCGTCGACGTCGCACGCTCTGTGACTATTACAATATATTATACCTACTACCCGTGTGCCGTGACACATATATATGGGGAGGGGTGTAGGAGGGTTGTGTTTTGATTTAAAAAAGTCAAGTGCATATTTTAGAACATTTTTCAATTTTCTAATTTTCAATTAATATTTGAACTTTGCCACCCTCGTCTAGCAGAAAAAATTACAATTTGTTTACATTTGTTTTTCACCATACACAGCAACATAGAAACAACGCAGTAAAAACTTCTATTTTGTGCCTTTAAAAGTGTGACCTACGATTCGGTTCGCTATCTCTGTTACACAAGGCTATTCGTGGCAGATTGTAAAAATGATTAGTCGTCGATAAGTTTTATTACTAAGCAGAATGATCTAACAGCAAAAAATATATATTTATCAGTAGTAATTCATGTGTATTTATGACATCAATAAAATATCAATCGGTATGATATCAGTATTAAAAGTATATTTCGTCGGATCGTTTTAGGTTTATAATATAGAGTGCGTCGATGAAAAAAAAATTAACCCGAGAAGTCCTCTCTATGCTTTACTTTTAACCCAAAAGTTATAATTTTTTTTGTAAAATTTGGTAACTGTACAACAATGTGTCATAGATACGTGGTGAACATTTCAAGTTATTAATAATATTATTTTGGGAGTCACGATTAAATAACTAAAATTGATTTAGCAAAAGTGTAATTTATGACAATTATCAACGTTTTACCATACGTTTGACGACAGTTTTTCCTCACGTCAGTAAAAGTTATTGAGAGGAAAGAAAATTATGCTCAAATTACTTACTTACATACGGTATTCCTCGTATTTATTTGCTGAATAAAACTTTTAGTCAAAAGTCAAAATTAAGTGTACAAAAAAAACAGAAAAAAAAAGGAAATAAAAATAAAAACAAACAACACAAGTTTTCAAACTTCTGCTAAGACTATAAAAAAAAAAAAATTCGTACAAATATTTATGTACGTATCATAAGAGTTTTAAAAATTGTACGTTAAAATTTACCCACTCAGTTGTAAACATAATACAACGTTGAAATTTGTGAGGGCATTTAAAAAAAATTACTGTTTGTTATTATTAAGCGTAGCTCATATATACGCTCACGTACCAGTGTAGCAGCGTGTCGCGTGTTTTGAGCCGAGTCGGCCCACGCGTATTAATAACGTGAAGTGACGTAATGAATTTCCCGCAATGATCAATCAAAGGATAAATCATAGACGTATTACTATAGTACTAACAACTATAATATATACTCATGTGATATAATATTTTACGTGCGTTCGATCTCGGACAGCGACGTATTTTCTCTTCCCGTTTCGTCTCGTCGTCCAGACGTTTCGTCGAAACAAATAATCCTGTAAAACGCACGTGAGGACTTCAAACATTTTTCGAATACTTCGATTTGACGGTATCAATAAATAATCCGTTGACGACAGATAGTTTTGCATAATTTTCGAATTTCAAACTCGTCTCGTATATACATATATATATATATATATATATATATATATATATATATATATATATATATATATATATATATATATATATATAAATATAAATGTAAATGCGGGCCGCCGCACCGTAGCTGGCATATCTTTCGAATTTTCCGACTATCACACACATACACACGCATACACGCGCGCACGCGCATACACACACACACACACACACGCACACACACACTCAGATGTATAATACATACGAATAGACACTACGACATGACAGGTTACAAAAATTCTAA